>JAUMHE010000042.1:984600-1006596 GCA_032359235.1 Enteromius mattozi | reverse complement strand
AATGTCCTGTTACACATTTGTACTTACACACACCATTCTGAGGGTTGTTACATGTGTGTAGTTACAGAAATATTACAACTGTAGGTACTATGTAGCAATGTGTACTTACACTGTGATTACATACTACATATACATCTAGTTACTATGTAAGTACACAGGTATAAGGGACACTTAATATAAAGTGGGACCGAATTTCTTTTCAGGTTTATAAATGAAACATTTCATTATCAGTAGGTAAAAAACAAATAACATTAATAATTTGCTTTGTATCAGTACAGTAACACTATAAAAGCCATTTAAAATCACAAATCTTTGCATGTGAATATATAGCATTTATATTTTAAGTAGGAGTCATCTGAGGTGTTTTTAATGTTTTAAAAAAAATCTCTTGTGCTCACCAATGCCAACACAAAGTATTTAAAAAAACGGGATATAATGAAAACATTATTAATTTTAATATATGTGACCCTGGACCCTGTCTTACGTCACTGGGGTATGTTTGTAGCAATAGCCAAAAATATATTGTATGGGTCAAAAAAATAAAAAACTTCATGCCAAAAATCATTAGGATATTAAGTAAAGATCATGTTCCTTGAAGATATTTTGTACATTTCCTACCGTTAATAAATGCAAACTTAGTAATATGCATTATTAAGAGCTTAATTTGGACAACTTTAAAGGAGACTTTCTCAGTATTTTAATTTTTTTGCACCCAAATCTTTAAACAGTTGTATCTCAAACAAATATTGTCCTATCCTTAACAAACCATACATCAATGGAAACCTTATTTATTCAGATTTCAGGTGATGTATAAATCTCAATTTTTGAAAAATTGGCTCTTATGAGTCTAGGTCCAGCGTCACATATATTAAATAAAATTTATTTCTACTATGGAAAAGGTGACTTTTAAGCAGTCACTACTCTAGTCTTCAAAATCTCATGTTTCTTCAGAAATCATGGTAGCATGCTCATTCGGTGAAATATTTCTAATTATTATTAATGTTAAAAACATTTTTTTTTAAATCAAATGACATTTTCAGGAATTCTTTGTTGAATAAAATGTTAATAAGAACATTTAATTTAAATGGAAATTTTTTGTAACATCTTTAGTGTCTATTTTGACCAATTTAATGCATCCTACCTACATAAAATGATTCACTTCAAATTTCTTTTGAGTCTTTAACATTATAAATAAGATATCCTGCAGAAGCTTTCTAACATATGTTTGAATGCTGTGTCTGATTCATTTTGGTGATAGCTGAGATGTATTATACCATTTTAAGATTAGGGGCTCCATCGCTGAACAGTAACGCTTCCAGTAGGCAGCAGAGGGTTGTGACTTTACTTATGTCCACTTGTGCAATGGCCTGCACGCAGTGCTTTGATACAAACTGCAGGCCCTTCTCCACATATTGTTCAAACAGCTTCAACAGATATCCACGTACAGGCTCTGTGATCTAAAAGACACATTTCCGAGTTGGCAATAGCTCTACAAGTCTAAGAAATGAACTAGAAAACACTATATTTCTAGGAATTTAGGTATCTAGGTATTTATATTGCTTATAAAACTAAAACTTCTTCTTATGCTTCTAGTAAGAACTCTGCAACTTTTAAAGGCTTCACCTTCTCTGCAAAACCTGTGAGCCACGTCTGAACGTACGGCATCCATTTAAGTTCCTCTGGGTCGATGTACACCATCCCACAACGGCTCACTGTGGCAGGAGATGCCACCGCCAGGTCCTGAACCTGATTGAGAAAGTGTAGCATGTAAGCGTACGTGACTAGCCTCTAATTACAAACAGAAAGTGCATGTGGAATTCAACAAACAGGTGCACATTTGAGCATCTCACTTCAAACATCATGTGTATGGAAGGCGTGAGCTTGATCCTTTCACTGTTGGCCAAGCAGAGCATCTTATTATCGTCCAGCACCGTGTTCATGTTTTCAATCCACAGTGCATCCACCGGGCCGTCACTGATCACCCATTTGTGGTCGTCACTGAAGTCCTGGACTGCTGCCCGTACACAAAGCGCCATAAGACCATCCCGCCATTCAAGTGTTAGCGGGTTCACCTCCCCGTAAAGCTCGCCCATGCTCACTGACTTTGGGTTGAGCACATAGGTCTTAACAGGACGGTAGAAGGGATTTTGGTGGCCACCATGATACAGGGTATCCAAGGTGTCTGCCAGCACAAGGTAGACAGTGGTCTTGCCACCTCCGGTGGGTCCCACGAGCATTACCCCATGGCGGACTAGCATGGTCTCGTAGAGTTGGATGACTTTGCTTATGATGCTTGGCAGGGGCTGGAGGGAACGTTGACACAGGGATGAGTGAATGGTGGACTGCAGGACACCATAGTCATGCTCTGGGATGGTGACGCCAGGGAAGAGGTCTGACAATATGCCACTTAGGGAAGAAAAAGAGGGAGTTAGGGATCCACACATATATACAATATTGGGAACTGGAATGAAATTTAACTGAATCAGGTCTTAAAATATCAAATTATTAAAAGTAAAAACACCTGTCCAGATGTTCATAGCTAACGAAGTGAATTGTATGACAAACACACACATGGACACTCACATAAGACGGATTTTATTCTACATAATGGTGGCTCCCCCTGATGGCGGAGATCATATGATCATGTGAAATGACTACAGTACTCACACACACATTCAAACACATATAAATGGGGACATTTTGTAGTTTTCAAATGTTTTTTATATATATTTCATAGCTTTTCTATATAGTTAGTTATAAACTTTACAACCTAACCTTTACCCATCAGAACCACAACATTTTTTAATATCAACTATTTTAATTTGATGCACTAAAATAGCAACAACTAAAACAATAAAAACGATTAAAAACTATATATGTACATATATAAAACACACATAATAAAATTACTAAAAACTGACCTAAAATTAAAATGAAACGGAAAATATAAAAATAAAAATTTATTCAACATATATCAAGAAACACTCTAATAACTTCTCAGTAATTCTAAGAAACACTGCTAGCAATAACCCTGACAGAAAACTTTCTGCATGACATTTTTTAAACAAACTTTATTTCTAAACTGTTTTTACAGTACATATGAAGACATCCCTAAAATTAGGTTTTGACCAATTTAGCTCACATTTGATACTGAAGACTGAAAATTTAGCTTTGCTATCACAGTAATAAATTACATTTTTAAATATATTAAAATAGAAAGCAGTTGTAATAAATTGCGATGTTTCAAAATAATGTTGTTTTTATGCATAAGAGACTTTCAAAACATTTAAAAAATTGCATGTGCTGTAAACATAATGAGTGGTCACCTGAAAAGCACTGCATCATCTTTGAGGAACTTGGGCAGGTTTGAGTCTCGCAGAGCTCTGATCAGCACAACATCCTCGCTCAAGTGAGGGTTTTCTCTTTTTAATGACCTGCACACGCACACACATAATACATAATATATGAAAAGTTTGTTCAGAAATTGTGATTATCAACACTCAACCACAAGCACAAAAGACCGGGCTAGCTCAGTATTTCACACTGAAGGTAATCACAAAACAGATCTGACTATAGATGGAGTTAACAAATCAAACAAGAATTTGACATTTTCTGAAGAAAATGGGAGTGATGCTCTGTGAGTGCTCTGTGTGAGTGCTTTTAGTGCAATGCTATGCGGTTGCTAGGGTGGAAAATATGAGGTAAGTGGTGCTTGCCGGCCACAATATTAGGATGTTTGAGATGGTTTTGCTAGGGTGGTTGCTAAGGCATTTCTAAACGGTTGCTATGTGGCTGCTTCCTGTTTTTTTTTAGGTTTTTTTCTTCACACATTATAATGTCTATCATCCGTAAATCATAGGCCTGATCACATCTCTCAACAACCTCCACAATTTGATTTGTGTTATTCTTGCCTTGGTAAACACCACTAATTAGTACTGTGTAAATCATAAAGACTATTAAACAACCTGTATTAACTCCATATCAGTACTTTACACACAATACAGCACTCACGCTTACTCTCTTTTAAACACACTTGCCTACAGTTGTTCATATATTCTTAGTTTAGCACCCATAAACATGTTAGAATCCCAAGACTGTAGGACTATTTTATGTAATTTATACAGCAGGCAGCATTAAATTAATGAAAATTGACAAAATATTTAGACTATATTTAAAAAAAATACTTTTTATTTTTTCTACAAAACATATTAAGTGGCACTGATTTCAATTCAATTAGTAACAATAGGAAATGTTTCTTGAGCCCCATATCAGCAATTCAAATCATTTCTGAAAGATCATGTGACAGTGAAGAGTAAAAATTCTAATTTGCTATCACAGAAATAAAACACAACTTAAAATATTCATTTCATTTACTTATGATTGAATAAATGCAGCCTAAATAATAATTCTTTCAAAAATATATTTTTTTAAATGTACCAACCACAAAATATTTATTGGTAGTATATGTTAAATTGACAGGGAATCACTGAGTAATTTGAAAATGTGTTTGTGCTCTGTCTCACCCTGCCATAACCAGTACAGATTTGACAGCTCTCATGCCAAAGTCATAGTGATCCTGCTGAGAGAGCTGCTCACTGCAGAGCTTGTACATCTGAGTCATCTTTCTTGCAAGAGTCTTACTAGACTCAAAGCCCTCAGAGTACAGGATCACCTACAGGGAGAGAGAGGTTTTAAGGTTGAAAATATTGTAGAACTGCCTGGGCTGTCAGATAAGACATGCTAATATGAAAAGACTTAATAGGACCCAAGTAATGTCTCTAAACAGATATTCTCCTCTAAATCTGTGCTTCCCAAACCACTTCACACTATGGAATGGTGCATTGTTTGGGGGCTACATGAGACTTACCTAGTTCCCTAAAAGTGTTTTGATGCTTTATGTATGTTTGTATGTTGGGGAATTGCATATATATATATATATAAACACACACACACACAGTATATATACTTTCTGTCAATTAATTATCTTCTGGTCCTCGTAGTAAAAGGTTTGAGCATCTCTGCTCTATTTTGTCCCTTTATAGTAAAAGGTTTGGGTGCTGGAAATATAGTGTGTTAACAACCGGTCAGTTGTGGAAATTCACAAACAAGAAATCACAGCGGTAGGACACCAGTTTCCTCGTTTTAACATACACACAATAACAAATAAAAGCTTTTAATGAGTACACACATCTCTGACCCCTCTACTTCTCACCTAGTGTGATTTATCATTATTACTGGAATCAGACCAGGTTGTTTGTTTAATCACACACCTCAGCGATAAGAGCGTAGTTGGGCACCATCATGGCTATGGGTCTGAAAAGGGCTTTCAGGTTGTCAGGGAGTTCAGTTCTGCCAGCGTATCCGGGGTTCATAGTGATGAAAGCAGCACAGGTCATCACCAATTTTATCTCTCTCCCCTCAAACATGAACCGAGGTAGCTGCCGAACACAAACACAATCTAGACACATGCAGTTGGACATAATCCCTGTATAACTGATAACAATTGAGATTGAGCATGCATACATTACGTGAGTGTGTATGTGCATTACCCTGGCTGCCTTGGCGTTTCTGATAGTAATGAGCTGTTGAGCGATGACTGACAGCACCTCGATGTTGATGCGATTGAACTCATCAAAGCAGCACCAGGCACCAGACTGAGCCAAACCGCTGAAGAACGTCCCCATCATCTGAACACACAAATGCAATATACTGTAACACTTGCAACAAACTCAACACTGAACCCTCCAAATGCTTAAAATCAAAATATAGTAGAATATAGCATACAATAAAACAGAGCTATAAACTATTTGTACCATAACAGAGCCAAAATGTGAATATAAAGTAACTAGTTAAACACATATTATCATACATATTGACCTTAGGTCACTCCTTTGCTACTTAAATACTGACATAATGTTGGCCACTGAAAAACCCACACTGGTGAACCACTAATGGATGAAATACAGTAGATGGAATAAACAAAATAACGCCAACACACGTAGGGGTTAATATCATTTGTGTAGGCTACAGTGAAAAACTAAAGTTGTAATTATCTTTCATTGTCTACATTCTATACAGTAGGTTGTATCACTATTTAAGGTTGTGTTTAATAGTGGTTATTTGCATTCTGTGAAATGGGTGACTTCCAAATTCCCATTTAGCAGGTGCATATGTAACCTTTAAATTACAGCCTATTTTTTTATGTTTTAAGGACAACAGTCTTTACTATTATTACTGCACAAAAAGCATTGGAGCACAAAACTTTGTTAGTGAAGAAAATGATGGGAAATAAGAATATAAAGCCAACACACAGTACATGAAAAAGCTGCAATTGCTAAAATATTAATCACAGACACCAGTGCTAAAATGTGAAAAAGATGCAGTCATGATCATAAAACCTGGGCTGCGTTTCCCAAAAGCATCATAAGCTTAAGTTGATCGTAGCTCCATTGGTTTCAACGGGTCTACGATGTACTTAAGCTTACAAAGCTTTTGGGAAACGCAGCCCTGGACAGTTGGAGCACCAAGATGGACTTCACCATTTGCCCTGGCCAGTTCAATCACCCGACTTGAACATTTTCAAATCATTAAGGGCAGTTATAGAGAAAGAAATAAGAAGATTCCCTCTTCCAACACCAATTGGTAAAATGTTCTGATAGCAGATGAATCTATTCAAGTAAGTTTGGAAGCTGTATTAAAGGCAAATGGCAAAACACCTTAATAACGAAATGTTGCCTATTTTCCAGGTGTTCACATTATTTTGTCCAACCCCTGTGTATAAAATAGCAACTAAAAATATAAAGCAGTAGTGATTCATTGATTTCATACTGTTTAATAACAGTATACTGTTCTACAGGATGACATTCTTACATGCCCCCCCATGTACTGAACCAACCCCATCCCAGAAAACCAGTAGGCAACGGAAAGATCTACAGAAAGAGCTATATGGTAAAATAATGTTCCAGTAACACAATAAAAAAGATAAACCTTTGAACAATGACTATGGCCTAGAATTGTACACGTCTTTATGATATAGGCTGCATCTTTATGACTCCCCTTAGCAAATACTGGCTATAAATAAAGAGAGGTGTCTACAGTGGTTTTCATGTAGTGCACAGAGAATTCAGTTGGGATCTTCTGCCTCCTAGTGACAGATACAATGAATTCACTCTAATATGACAGGAAAAATTAGCATCTCTATCTCATGTTGGCTATGTAGCTGCTTAAAATGTAATGAGGAAAAAAGAAAATAGAAGGACTGGCAGAGAGACAGATTGACACCTTATAGTCAAGTCCATCTGAGCAGTTAAAGACCACACACTGGATTGCCAGAGCTTTGGCGAGGTCTTTAGTGGTCTCAGTTTTGCCTGTACCAGCTGGACCTGCAGGAGCTCCTCCTAGATCAAGCTGCAGCGCTCCCATCAGGCAGAGGTAACATCGATCCTAATATTAGAAAAAAGAAAAAAAAAAGCAAGCAGATATGCAATTTGCACACACAATCATGCATCTTAATAACTCATACACACAACACTGACATAGATTCTTGCACAAATTGATCAATTTCTCTGTTACTCGCACTTCAGTATGAGAGGTTAAACTGTTAGCCTTTTTCTTTTAATGTAAGAAGTTAACCAAGGGCAAAAATGACACCCAAACTGACAAAAGAACAGGTATTTAAACCAAGGAATAAAAAAGGCCCCTGTAGTGAATTGCATAAACAGTTTCAATCAAAATAGATCATGAACTATAAATTCTATCACAGCTTTCAGTTTTTGCTAATATTGTGCATTATTTATAGTTTTTGTTATATTGATCTTATTTTATAAAATAAATTTTTACAGAGTAAAATTTAATAATTTAGTTTTGCTTATACTGAACTTTAGAATTTATGTAATGTAAAAGCAATCATTGTTTAATTTTATATGCAAATTTATTCAAATGTATTCAAAATAACTGGACAAAACTTCATGTTTTACAGCATATGTATTAAACACACTATCATAAAAAATTGCATTTATCTACCGTCAGTGGAGTGATCACCAAACGAGGACATGCTCCCAAATATTCATAACCATAGACATATTGAGAGAGAGCCATCCGAGCCACACAGTCATCTAGGTCCACATCCCAATAATACCGCAACTGCCTCTGCCACTCGAAATTATCACTGGAGTCCACCTACAAACACACACACACACACAAACACATACAAACAATAAGCCCTTGAACTATCGACATAACAGGTAAATAATTGGCATTTACTTTGTGTATTACAGTAGTTCTCAACTGCCTGGTCACAGGTTTATTCTGATGCTGTTGGACAGAGAAGTACAGTACAATACATGCTGCTAAATATCCATAATAAAATAAGCATGCAATATGATACCATCAAAAAGAATCTGTGCTAGTAAGTTATCTGGCTGACACTAAAAAATAGGAGTTAAAAAGATGTGTTACACACCCCAGTATGCAGGAAGCACCGATCAACACCAAGTTGTTTTTATAAGCTTTTTTATATTTATGGTTACAAACTTTCTCTACGTGATTTATCATCCAAAAAGAGTAAACACAAAAGTTAAAGATGGATTTGATCGATAGGTTATTTAAAGGTATAGTTCACCCATAAAAAGGAAATACACAAACCTTTTCTTTGACAAGCTCTGTGACGATGTCTCTGGCGTGCACATCTATGGTGATGAGAGCTGTGATGATGTTCCGATGAAGACTGGGCAAATTCCCACGGACCAGAGCAGCAAGAGCATTCAGTCTCTATTTGTACACATAAAGACAGACACACAGATACAGTATATATAAAAAACACGCACACAAACGTTCTACACATACTAAATTGTAAAAGACTTGCAAGAAAATAAACAAATCTATATATGTGATGTAACCTCAAAGTTGGTGATCTCAAATTCTTGCAACGCTTGATAGTGGTCATGATCTCCCTCTAGGCAGTTGTCCATGTCCCTGCACCACATGAGCTGAGAAATGGTCAAAACCACCTGCAGAAAAGCGTGAGAATGGCTTGTGCACTCAGAGATCCACATAAACAATTTCACCGAGACGAGCACAAACCTGTGAGGGATGCCCAGCCACAACCCACTCCACTCTGGGTTTGCTCTGGTAGTCAGCAATTGCAACTTTACTTAGCCTCCTAAGAGAGGAAAACATGGCTTCCTCCACCTTCCCCAACCAGTCCTCTACATTTCCACGAGCTTTCAGGCCTTTCCCCAGTGCCACCTACAGCACAGACACACACAAACATATTTTTAACATTATTCTCTTTTAATTTATAAATCCTTGCTATGTGGTCCATGTACTTTTGTAAAATTTCTTTTCTAGTTTTTGCTTTCAAGATGGAAAAACAAACCGCTCATTTATCATTTATAACATCTGTGTACATTTTGACACAATACTAAGAAAAAAAAGACGGCTTACTGTATATCTGTAAACCGTTATAGCAGTAACAGTAGGTGGTGGTTTGCAACTTAAACATATTTTATTAAAGTGTAAAGACACTGGAAGAGTTGTATTATGAATTAATGCTGTACATAAGACGGAGTGGTTCAGTTCCACCCAAATGTGCAAATAAAATACTGAAGCCATAAACTGATTTAAAAATAATAAAACATAAAAGTAAATGATAAAAAACGTGCCATCTTTTACGTTCATGCTATTCCTTTACAAATAGGAAATGGAATAGTCAAAATGTTCACAGACCACGAAAAGGGTTGAATATGTGAATATCTGAACCTATTTGTATTGAGTTTCTTACACGAAAAGAAAAGAAAAGAATTCACCTTTTCTCCCTCAGGTGACACCATGGCTAAGATGTCATTGGTGTACTGTATTTTTTCAGCAATTTCGCCCTCTCCAGGGGTAAGAAGGCCAAACTCCAGCTGGGATATTGCATCAAAACACTTCCTCAGATGAGGCTGCACAGCCTGAGGGTTCCGCGTCTGAGCCAAAATCTCCAACAGTTCATCATTAGACAAGAAGTAGAACCTGAGCCACCCAGATAAGTGAGTTAAGTCATGGCACAGCATCAAGAGAAATCAGCATTCTGATGAGAAACTGCTGTGAGTATGTGCGTGTGCGTAGGCACCTCGGGAAGATAACTCTCTTGGACTCCAGGTAAGCCTCCAGGCATTTCTGTATACGCTCCAGGAGTGTGTTATTATTTTGGAAAATATCCAGAAGCCCTGAAGAGACAGAGTAGAGGGCAGCACTTGTGAAAGTCATTTATAATTTATGCTATTACATTCATTGTTGCATTTAACCTACAGATTTCCTTTTTCACTCTTCTGACACTTAAAAAAAGTTTTTTAAAAGTATATGTGTTCATCTAATGTTCTGAGTTGTTTATCTAATGTTTTGAGATGTTTCCTGAGCTACATCCTGTCAGACCTGTTTGTGTGGCACCACGCAGGGCATTAGGCAGGCGGTTGACCTTCCTCATGATCTCTTTCCAGGACTTGTCCACTTGAAGGAACATCTTAGACTCAGCAGGCAACTGCCTCTGGATATCAGGAGCACTGAAAATACTCTCAAGATAAAGCCAGCTTCTCTGACACGCCAACCACTCATCCTAGGAACACAACAGAAAACAATCAGAGAAAGACTAATATCTGATGTAAGAGAAATTGAGAAAAAAGAGGGTTTGTTTTAGACAAATCACCATATAAAACAAAACAGAACAGAAAACAAATCCAAAAACTAAAACCAAAAATGAGCTGGCTTTGGTTTTGTTTTAGGTGATCACCGCTCTGGTGTTATTACCAGGGTCTGGCTGAAGAGAGAAAGCTGTCTCTGCCATTTGTCCACTCTGGCCTTGATGGGGCCTGCGTAACGGGATGATGCAACTGTGGCCACATTGACTATACTGTCATCGAGAAGCACCTAGAGGTTCACACAGACAGAACACAAATATTCATAATGAGAAGACATTTCTTTTGTATTAAACTCAGGCAAGGTAGGGGTGTCATGTTGTTTTGTTTTGTTTCTCTTTTATTTATTTACTTATTTTTTTATTTATTAGAAAAATCACAATTCACGATTTAAGCACAATTGTCATGTTGGTTTTACTAAGTTGTCTAAGGAGTACAGCCAAACTGATTTCCCTACAAAGCCTTACAAGAGCCTCTTTTCCACCGCAGGAACTTCCCCAGGAACTAGGGACTTTGGACCAGTATTCAGTGTGTTTCCACTGCAGGATCTAAATAAAGGTCCAGGTAAAAAATTGCAGTAGCCATGGTGAGCTGACTGACGTTATCAAGTACACTGCTGTTTGGAGAATTGCCAGACTTGTATTGTTTCGTCTGTGGAAGTTCCAACTCTTGAGTCCAAGGATGCGAGTCTGAAATTTGGGTTCTTTATACGCACAGACCTACATCACTAGACAATTTGCTTAATCTTAATCCACGAAGGAAACGGAGACAGCAACAAGTCTTGGGGAAAAAAAGCTCCTGGGAGAAATTGTTCCAGGTCATTTTGGTGGAAAAGCAGCTAAGGTAAAAAAAAACAATATAAAATAAAGAATGGCAAAGACATTCAAGCCAAAGATGGTGAAAATAAAAATCTTTGTCATTATTTAATCTTGTTATTAAAATATAAGAACAAAGATACACGTTACAAATACACATAATATGCAAATAAAACAATCAGTGCTTTATTTTTCAGGTACAGTAGGTGTATTTAAATATTTAACATTTATTTAACAAATATTAAAAAAAGCCCTTCATAAATATACTTACATGTATTCGAATTACATTTATTTCATGCTTAGTATACTATAAATACATTTTCATATTAATGTACTGAATAACATGCCATGCAATTGTACTTTTAGTATACTAAACTGGTATACTTAAAGTCTGCTAAATTGGAACAGCTAATTTTGTACATAATGCACTTAAATTGTGCGGAAGTAGTGCTAAAGTCCAATTAAAGACATACATAGTATATTTAATTGTGCTAAAGTGGAACTATTGCAAGTATACTTTAGGTACGCTTTAAATATTTTGCCTTTAAAGGGCAATATTACACAATCCTCATTAAAAGTGACATAAACATGCAGTTTAGGCTTATTAATAAGAAATACGCATTGCGCACAAGTAATACTCCAAATAAAGCTTAATTAAAAATTGTATATCTTAAATTTTTATATCTTAAGTCTCGAGTTATCTGTCAGTAAATATGTTAATACATTTGAACTATACTTAGTATGAAATAAATATATTACTTTTTTACTAGGGCTGTATACACTCAATCAGAATTGAGGGATGATTTGTCTGGAAATATCTGTTTTAGGCTTATCATCAGGGTTAGGTGCTTCTACACCCTTGTTAATCAGTTATCATTTTCCACTGATTTTAGGCATACATTTTTGGGTTGGGGTAGGTTTAGGGGTAGGGATTGGGATAAGTCTATATTTTGAACAGTAATGTTGATCCTGTTGATTGTTGATATCAACAAAAGATGTTGATCCAGGATCATGTCTTATTTGGCAAAATCACGGCAACCAACCCTGTCATCATTTACTCACTCTCAAGTTGTTTTAAACCTAAATTAATTTTTTTCTACTGTTGAACAAAGTTTTTTGGAGAATGTGGGAAACCAAACAGTTGCTGGTCTGTCTGTTTTTTTTTCCCCCCATACTATCAGTCAGTTGGCACAGGAACTGTTTGGTTACCGAAATTCTTCAAAATTTCTTGTGTTGACAGATTTTTTATTTTGGGGATGACTATGCAATAGTAGCATGTTTAATACTATCGCTTTAAGAGCTGCACACATCTAATACACAGGCACACATTCATTTCTCTCAACTGTCTGCTTTTACTTTAGACATAACCAAATGTATTTATACTGTGTGTTGACAGTATTAGAGCAATCAGATAACTGTTTGACAGGCTTTTTAGTGTGTGTGTGCTTCAACAAGGGAAATAAATGTTTAACCGGCATAACAATCTCTGATGTGTTAGTTGCCGTTTGTCTGTGCAGTGTAAATTGACCTTTACAGTATATTGAGATGGAGGCACCAGAATTCCAATTGATATAACCTGTGCTGTAGCATGAAACTACCATATTTCTTCAAAAGCAGATTGTGAAGACATTTTAATCGTGATATCACACACCCCTAGGCAAGGTTAGAGTTAGAATATAATTATAATTATTCATGAATCTTACAGTTTAATCTAAAGCTCTCTAATACTATGAGCAAAGGTTCTGACACACTCTTACCTGAATATCATCAGTTCCCCCAAGGATAAACACATCTTTGGAGTCCCGATGGGGCAGAACCACAAACTCTGTTGTCTTCCAAGATTCTTCAATCTATCAATAGTATGATTGTGTAAAGTTAGTATAACTTTAAATAGTATGAGTCAATATAACGATACATATAAAAAGTTATTCAATCAGAATGATAAACATAGATGTCACCTTTCTCAGAATGTTCTCCAGAGATGCTTCTCCTGAGGCTTGTGCTGACACCTGAGAGGATTCATAGAGTTCAAAGAAGAATTCTTAGCACCTATACACTGGTTTACTCTTTCTTGACAAGTTGCACCTCAAAACCTGGTGAACTGCCTACCCAGACAGCACTGAGAATTTGGAGTGTGTCTATGATATCCAGAAATGTTCTCAAGGTAAGTACATCTCTGGCTATTGAGAACCTCTGTGTTTCTCTCACCTCCTGTATTTGTGGTCCAAAGTGGAAGATGTTGAGTTCTTGCAGGTAAGCGAGAGTCAGCGGCTCTTCTAGTAGGCTGGAATCCACAATGTCCTCCAGCATCTCCCAGTGACGAGCTTTTAAACATGGGTTACGCAGGTCTGTGATGACCGGCAGCTACACAAACACAGAATATTAAATATACAGGTGCAATCATCAAAAGTGACATTAAAGACATTTATAACATTACAGACGTTTTCTATTTAAAATAAATTATTTTCTTTAGAACTTTACACTCATCAAAGAATCCTTAAAAATCACTCACATTATACTCATAGATAATAATAAGAAATGTTACTTGAGCACCAAACTAAAATGATTTCTGAAGGATCATGTGACCCTGAAGGCTGGAGAATTGCTGCTGAATATTTGGCTTTGCCATCACAGAAATAAATTACTATTTAAAATATAGTAAATCATTTAATTGAACTTTTAAAATGGTAATGTACTCCTAAAAGTGTGCTCCTAATAATACACTTTGTCATGGGGTTTAGACATTTTTTCACATTCCAAATGTAATATACAGCAGTGGACTTCAAACAAGGAAACTGTTGAAGAGCAATGGCACACTAGCATTAGTGCCAACCTCACCCACCTTTTCTCGCATGCTTTCCACATTCTCTTTGAGGCAGGGCACCACATTGTTCTTTGGCAGTCCTTTCTCCAGCTGGCTGACATATTTGGCAAACTTGTTCACCTGCTTGCTCAGCAATTCTGGGTCCAGCTCATCAAACTTATTCTGCATCAAAGAGATAATTGACCATTTGACATTTATAAGACACTTTCATTCAAAATAGCTTCCAGCACACCCTTTGCGAGGACACTTCACCTGAAGCTATGTAGCATAAAGTGCATAATTTAAGGCTGTAATTAAGACAACCATAAGATTTTATCTCAGAAACACTTAAATTGCTGTATCCCTGCTCCTCAGTACTTTGGAACTGGACTTCAACCTTTGGGTTGAGAGATTTTTAAATTGACTGCAATCACATGCAAGAAATATAGTATACAGTTTAAAATTAGATAAACCAATAAGTACCATGTTATAGTGATGGGCAATTATTTGTTTTGTATCAAACAGCCAAAGTCATGTGATTCAATAGTTTAAAATTTTAAATGGTTTGCCTAAACCAGTGCCTACATTGTAAAGATTTATAAATGGATCACATTTTTAATGAGATTTGTTTAATGAAAAGAAGAGTTTTAGTTAGATGGTCTGTTTAGCCAAGCTCTCTATAAAACAAACAAAACATCTGTAGCATCTGTAAAATGCTAAAATATTATACATATTATAGAGACACTTTAATTGTATTATATGATTTGTTAATTTCATTAATTAGATTACACTTTCTACAAAATGTTTGCAATTGGTTTGTTTTCATAGCATTTACAACATTCTGACATCACTAGAATGTGTCGTTTTGAGTGCTTCAAAATAGTGAATCATTTAGTATGTAATGACTGGTCCAATTAATTCAAAGTTTCAAAGAGTGTTATTACTCTCATCACTATCTTATTAATTTACACCATCTCTAAGGAGTTAAGGAGTTTCTCCATTAAGTGGATTTAAGTGAAAGGGAAAAATTCAAACGCATCAAAATATGACCTGCAACCAGCTGTTCTCTAGATTTTCCCATTCTTCCAGAGAGTCCCACAGTAACTGTTTCAGCTTCACTTCAGCGATCAGTTCCTCTAGAGCTTCATATTTAGTCACCTCCACCTGTAAAACAGACAGGTTAAGTACAAATCGTGATGGCTAGTCAGACCAGTCAAGGTGAAAATAGAGAACAAGCGCCCCCTAGTGGATATATAGACACACTGACTTTAAAGTTCTTCTGGTAGGTTTTGTATTTGAAAGCTTGAGTCTGCAGCTCATCAATAGAGATCTGAAAATCTCCCAGCAGTCTGCGTATGTTAGAGCGATCTGCATCGATTTCAAGGAGCTGACTGTTCTGGAGAGACAAAAGCAAAAAGACAAATGCAAACTGTAAGTTATTCAGCTGGGTATACAGTACTGTTCAAAAAATTGGAGTCAGCAAGATTCTTTTAATGCTCTTCAAGCAGTGATTTTTAAAAATCAGTAAAGCAGTAAATAGTATTGCAATTTAAATAATTGTTTTCTATTTAAAGATATTTTAAAATGTATTACATGATCCTTTATCATGGTTATATGCTGATTTGGTGCTCAAAAAAAAGTTGTTATACCTTGATGAATAGAAAGTTTGACAGCATTTATTTAAAATAAAAATCTTTTGTAACAAAAGTATGTCTTTACTCTCACTTCTGATGAATTTAATGCATCCTTACTAAAATAAAAAAGTTAATTCTTTCTAAACAAATATGCTGACACCACATATTTGAACTGTTAAAATAAAATTTGTATATTAAAAAAAATGAATAAATAAACAAAATTCAATATTAAAATAAAATACCATAACAACGTTAGCATATTATGCTGATATAGTATCACTATTTCATTCTTTTACCTCTGCTTGCTCTTTCACTTCCAGCACTTTCTTGTTTAGTTGGTTGATGTCTTGCTGGAGGTGTTGGCAAAATTTGTCCACATAAGTGTGCCGCTCCCCCACCGCCTTGTCAATGGTGATCCTTACGGCAGTTATACAAGGAGACAATGTGGCAAAGACGGCAATATCCTCAGGAGGAGTGGGGACAGAGTAACACTCGATCAATTTGTACATGTCACAGACCGTCTCAGTCTCCTTTTCCAGCACAACAATCTAACAGAAAAACATTGAAGGTGACATTAATACATCTGAGCAAACAGCCATCTGGTACTCATCTTGTGCTTGATGGGTCATGGTTCTCTTTTGATTCTTACCCTCTTCTGAATTTCCTCTAGGAAGTTGAGGGAGTTGACATATTCGCTAGTTACCATTGGAACAAAGTCCAGTTTGAACTGGGCATCCTGAGCCTCTGCAATAATGTCATCCATTTTTTTCTTTGCCAGCCGAGGTAGGATGTCATTAATGGCCTGGAAAAGGGTTCAGAGTGAGTTAAGTTTTGTATCAGTGCATTAGCTTATGTATCTGTTCTCTATTGCAGGCTGTGTTGGGATAAATTGTGTTCTACCATCTACCACACATTGGGAATGCAAACATTACAAAAGAAATCATTTTGTAATTGTGTGTTTCTGTCCATTTGTAACCTCTATGCAGCGTAGAGGGGATGGTATAAGTTTCTGCTTCAGTTGTGTAGTATCCACCAGCAGAATTCCCAAGGGTCTTTTCTGTTTGATGGCTAAAGCCTCTTTATGCTCTCGATGATATTTATCCAAGCTGTTCCCAAAAAATGCAACCTCTGCATCAGACACACATACACAACACAAGAAGTGTGAGACAGTCATGCTTTTCACATAGATTATGATGTTTATGATGAAGATGTACCGTGGTCTTGCTCTTTGAGAGCCTCCAGATCCAGATCTTCATTTTCTTTATAAAACAGTCTGAACGGCTCAAATGTATGAGCATACACATTAGCGGTGTTGAATGAAAACTGAATAGATTGCTGACAGGGGAAGAAACATAAAACATTTTCAAAATTAGACACAGATATGAAAACATCGTTTAAGCTTGCAGTAAACTTGGTTTGTTCTTGTTTATCAAGCAAGCATGGTTGATTTAAACTTTTCCACATTTGATGTGCTCTATATATTTTATTTTAGGTAGTTGTTAAGGTATGATTTAGTAATTTCATTTAGTTTAACTGTAAACTAAAGCTTAAATAAAAGTGATTAAAAAAGCTATAGAGGCATTAAAAAAATGAAAATGAAAAAATATAAAAATGTATTTAAATAATGAATAAAAATTATATATATTACTAAAATTTAGATTTATAGTTTAAATTACTAAGAAAAATATCTAAAATACTAAAATAATACTGGTGTATTGATCAATGTTTTTATGTAAATAAAAGCCTAGAACAAAATCTTTTTATCATATAAAGCGATTATATCCCTTGAGAAGACGTGAATTAAATCCCTCAATTCATATTTTATAATTTGTAAAATAAATTTTGGTTTGTGTACTTTCAATGAATGGACAAAAAAAGAACAAAAATACCTTTATTTTCTAAAGATGAATGGAAGTCATATGGGTTTGGAACGATATAAGAATATTTTTTTAATGGACAGATTGAAAACTAAGTGATGTTGATAAACAAATTTCAGGAGAAGCACATACGAATAATCAGCCACGGCTGGCTCCGGCATTCCCCCAATCAGCCTATTTCAAACACGCTATTCTATTTGCATTATGAGGAAGTGAAAGAATATTAAACATTTCTGGATTAACTATTCCTTCTTTTCATATTAAAAAGAAAAATTAGAATTGTGCTTATTTACACAAGCAATAACAAGTTCGGTCATGAATGTCTATGCACATCACTATCTAAAAGAACTTAAAAGTTTTCATGACTGAAATACATACAAGTAAGTAAGTTACTATACCTGAGAACACAGATGTTTACTCTTAAACATATTTTATAGAAAACCACCGAATGGTGACACTTATTGAAGAACTCAATATAATGAAGAAAACAATAAAAACACAAATATTCTTTTAAAAAATAAAAACCTTCATATTTTGGATGATATCCTGCAGATAAGCATCATCTTCCAGGATTTCCTCAAGACTAGGGCCATCCCCACATGTCTTCTCCTCAACCTGAAACCCACCAGTGTGGAAAAAAACATCAGCAATGGCCACGTTTGAAAAGAGTGTATGCATTAAAACAGCAATGCTATTATTTTTAACCTTCTTGTTGATAATGGGTTGAGTAAAAGCATCAAAGTAGGTGTCTTGCAGCAGAGTTTCCAAGGACAATACAGTCTTCTCAAACCTCCCAGTAATCTCTTCTACACACTCCTGATATACACACAAATGGCACACATAAACATATGCATTATGCAGATATAAACATACTGGTTATGCTGCAGACAAGCTTAGCAACAGACATAAATATAATGTGCAGAAACACAAACCTGGAAGTCATCATTGGAGGGCTGGTATGATAAGGAGTGTGTGTCCAACATCAGCTCAGTTATAAACATTGACTGGTGGGAAGTATTGACATTTTGTTCTCCTGTGACCTGTAACACACACACACACATACTTTTGTTTGTTTAACTGTAATACTGAGCCTCTCATAGACTTCCACTGTTTATTTAGGTTTGATGATATTTTCACCTAACAAGACCCCTACACCTAAACATAACATTAGTCAGTATTTTACAGGTTTCAATATATTAGTGAGGACATTTTTGACCTCATGAGTGTAGTCAAACCTGTGCATACACACACACATCACACTAAACTCTAAACTTTTAATTTGCATACACATTGAGTGTTTGATAATACTCTGTGTAGGAAATAACTGTTGGTCACAATGGAAATGAAACCAATGAAAAAGGTGATGAACTTGATTTAATTTAGCGTAAAAAGTGATCAGTTTCACCATGATGAACACATTTTGTGTATTCCCCTATTTCTTAACATTATTATAATTATTAAAGTGTAATTATATGATAATAATCATAAAGTCTTGCTTTGGAACAAGGGTGAAAATAAAATCTACATATATCAGTCATTTGAAAAATTCCAAAAATAAATTAAACATACAATTTTTTAGGTTGTGCTGTTTAAACTTTTAAAAGTAAGTGTTCATGCTGCCTTCGAATTTAAAGTTTACTCAACTAAAATATCCAAGTTGTCACATAGTAAAATCTAAAATTTCAAGTTAACTAAACTTAAAATATTATGGCAGCACAAAGATTTACTTTTTCAAGTTGAAACTACTTTTTTTTTTTTTACAGTGTATGATAAAAAGGTTTGATATCTTAGTTTTAATTAAAAATATAATAAAAGTGACTGTAGTCTAAGAATCACAGACATACAGACTGAAATGAAAAAAAAAAAACATTAACAGTATTACCCTGTGTCACGTTGGAAAGACGAGGAGACGTGCGGGTTCAAATGCAGACTGATTTAATTAAACTCAGAGTCGAGACAAGCAGGGTCGAAAACCGGCAACCAGGAACATAGAAGGCAGAGACAGCAGAATAATCCAGTAAACGTAGCGTGGGTCAATATACCAGTAAACAGAGTCCAAGGGGCGAGACAAAGCGATAGTCCAAGGAAAGCGAGGTCGGCAATGATAAATCCACAAAAGACACAACTTGGAACACGAACACGGACGGAGGAGACGCCCACCAAGGCGGAGCCGACGGCAGGGACGCCCACCAGGGCGAAGCAGACGGCGGAGACGCCCCCCAGGGCGGACCAGACGGTGGAGATGCCCACCAGGGCGGAGCAGTCGGCGGTGAAGCCCACCAGGGCGGACCTGACGGTGGAGAGGCCCATTTGGGCAGATCAGGGACCCAGGCTGCACAGAAGAACATAGACACGTTATTGGTTTGACCGAACCGACTCGGAGAATGTGCAGCCACCAGCGGGACCCCTGGGGATTCTATGACCGTGGTCAACATCCCCAGGAGTCGTGCGACCACTGGTGGATCCTCCGTGGTCGGAGCCGGACAGCACAAAAGCCCTGAGGCTTGGAGAACTGAACCTGAGGGTCGTGCAGCCACCAGCGGAACCTCGGGAGAGTTAACTGACCTCTCCAGGGGGTGTGCAGCCACTGGCGGAACCTCAGTAATCGTGACCGGGCAGGCCATAGGCACTTGAGCATGGGCAACTGGATCTGAGGGTTGTGAAGCCACCGGCGGAACCTCAGTGATTGGGACTGGCGTTTCTAATGGCTCTCCTGGCCGTGTAACCGGAACCGTCAACATGGAACACGGCTCCTCGGACCGTGATACGGGGCTGAGACCCGTCATTTGCGGACTGGGAACCGCAAGGATTTCTGACGGCTCTCCTGGCCGTATAACCGGAACCAACAACATTGAACACGGCTCCTCGGACCGTGATACGGGGCTGAGACCCGTCATTTGCGGACTGGGAACCGCAAGGATTTCAGACGGCTCTCCTGGCCGTATAACCGGAACTGACAGAATATAACACGGCTCCTCGGACCGTGATACGGGGCTGGGACCCGTTACTGGCGGGTTAGGAACCGGGAGGATTTTTGACAGCTCTCCTGGCTGTAAAACCGAAACCAACAGTTCAGGTGGCAAAGGGCCATGATGAATCGGGGAAACTGACAGGCTCTGGGAGTTCGGGCCATGGCAGATCTGAATCATCGGCGGGCTCAGGGGTGCAGTGAACAGCCCACACACACAATATGGCAACTGCCATAACTGGGAGAACTGAGAACAGTGAAGAAGTCTCTACATATGACCGTGCAGGAATCCTGACCGCTCTGGCCTTCCGTACTGACATCAATGGAGAGTTTAACACACACGAGATCAGCCCCTTATGCCCATAAAGTACCTTAAAGTCCTCATCTGCAACACTCACGACGCCCGGAAACACTGGAGTGACGTCCGTAGTGGCTGAAGACAGGTGCAGTGGATCAAAGGTAGCGGTCATATCGTGCGCAGACTCGAGTGCGGCAGCCATCTTGTGTGTAGGTTCGGGTGCGGTGGCCATCTCGCGCACTGACTCAGGATCGGCGGCCATCTTGTACGCGGGCTCGCGATTGGCGGTCATCTTGCGTGCAGACTCGGACTCGGCAGCCATCTTGCACGGGAGCGGGGCGTGCCGTATGGCCATGCGAGAGCCGAGCCATGGGCTCGGTTTGACGCTCACGGCACAGTGATTCCTCCGACCATTACCGCGAGCGTGAATGTCCTCCTTCACCTCCCCTACAGTGAAGCAAGAGCCACACCACCACAACACAAAGTCAATGAGTTCACTCAGGGTCCAGTTAGGATCGTCATCTGGCAGAGCATAGAGTAATTCAGGGTCTAGACCCGACAAAAAACAGTCCTTGACCTGTTCCTCATCCATTCTCACGCGGTGGCTGAGAGCGATGAACTCCTCCACGTAGTCCTCAATCCAGCGTCCGCGCTGAAACAGCGAACACAGCCGGGAGGAAGGCACCGGGGAATAATCCTGCCTGCGAGGCGAAGAGAAGTCTCTGAGCTCCGGAGAAACAAAGCAGTCGCTGAACCCTCGTTGATGGTTCATTCTGTCAAGGAGACGTGCGGGTTCAAATGCAGACTGATTTAATTAAACTCAGAGTCGAGACAAGCCATACCGAATACCGGCAACCAGGAACATAGAAGGCAGAGACAGCAGAATAATCCAGTAAACGTAGCGTGGGTCAATATACCAGTAAACAGA
>JAUMHE010000042.1:969908-984500 GCA_032359235.1 Enteromius mattozi | reverse complement strand
GACAAACAGTACATATAATCCAGGCTGCCGTGCCCTCATGACGAAGCCCGATGGCACGTCCAGCTGACATTGTGACACCCTGCATCACATATCCACACAAGCTTACTAACCTTTCCATCAGGATCAAGGCTGGTCTCACCACCTGCCCAGCTCTGGATGAGGGTGAGTGAAGGGGTGTGTGTGATGTGCTCTTGAAACACACTTAGTAGCTTACTGATGGAGTTGACAACAAGCATGTGTGTGGTGTTCACAATCAGATAATCAGCCAGTCTGATGAAACTATGGAGACAAAAAAATATTCAGCAGTTGACAAAAAATAATACCTTTTGGAACTTGACAGAAGTCCAACTCCTTCTGTGTTCCACAACAAAAATAATAACTAATGAGTTTGGAATGAGATGAAGGATTTTGTTTTTGAGTTTTACACAAAAATAAAAGCAAAAATAGTGTTTAATACATATGCTAGCTTATATCTGTTATTTTTTTGAAATTTAATTATTATATATCATATGTTGATTATTACATATAAAGGAATTATGTAATCATGCTTTTAGCTGCCTGAAGTTACAATAAATATATTTTATCAAGTATAAATTCATTCCACAGAGTAATTAAAGGTGTATAAGTAATGGTGACTAACCAAGTAAGACGTCTGCAGTGGTAGCTTTTGTTTGCTTGCTGTGTATAACTCATCTTCTGAGATGAATCCTCAAAGAGCAATCCAAAAGCAGGGGATGCTAACTCTTCATTACCATCTAATGCATACATATAAGAAAGGGGGGACTCAAATTCACAACATGCCAGCTGTTAGAAATATAATTGTTTTTGTATCTGAATAAAGGTGTCACCAGTCTCCAAGTCGCCATAATCAGGTGTGTGTCCAGACTCTTTCAAAGCATTTCGACAGGCACTTCTTGCCACTTCCATTACTAGCTCCCTGAACTTCTCAAGACGAGAGGATACCTAGAACACAGATACACAAAAAGAACCAATCATAAATAACAAAGACAGAATAGACTCTTCCCATTGCAGTGCATGCAGAATATAAAATAATATGGGAATACGCTAGAAAATATAAAGCAATATTAAGTAATACATTGCCATATATGGGAAACTAGTGCTTATATTTTTCAATATACTGCAATATTTGAATAAACCATGTATGGCTATATGTTGATACATATAAAAATACATAGCAATGAAGACAACTGAACTACATTTTGTACATATAACAGCTTTTTTGAGACATTCCTTCATGAGTTATTGCATGCCTTTACATCAAGCTGAACACATATTCTTAAACATTTATCTCACGTTATTGTTTGCATAGTTCATTTACATATGTTCGCTTACATTGTTTACATAGTACATTTTATTTATGAAATTGTCTATAATGTCTACAAGAAAAAAGTTTTTACTGAAAACATTTAAACTTTAATAAAGATATTTTATATGCAGTATATATCTATATGTGAATAAATGCATACATACATATGCATATGTGTGTATTTAAATATATTTTATTACAAATACATTTAATACATTTTATTAAATGTACATCTGTATATTTTTAAGTGTATTATTGAATGTAAAATTATATAAATTCCAATATATAAGTAAATATACTGTCAAAGATTTTTCTATATATGAGAAACAGAAATTCCTTATATAATATTCAACATATTTTAACACAAAATTTTTTTTTTTCAACATATATTATGTTAATCTATAAGGAAATATATTTGTCTTGCATAAAAAAACACACAAACACAGATCTCTCTCACCTCCTCCAGCTGTTTGTATTGTGTGCTCTGAAACTCTTTTAGTGTATATGTATGGTCTTTCTCTATTCGACACAAAGGCATGTCACTGATGTGGTAACACATATCCTTGATGTCAATCAGAGCTGGTCGCAGAGACTGAAATACAGACTTTTCATCAAACATTTGCTGTCTTTTCATAAAGAAGATGTAAAGAAGTTAAAATTCAAATTCAGCATTTTTAAAAGCCATACAGTATATGAAATAAATAGCATAACCATTGACAAACCTCATTGAGAATGAAGAGATTGTCTTGCAATGACCGTCTGCATTTGCTGATTTTCTTATAGCGCACATTGGTGCGCCATACACTGAAAGCCTTCCACTTACGGAAGAGGGCAAACACAGGGATACGCAAAAGCTTCCGGTGATATTGATATTCCTGCTCCCAGCGTTCTAAGGGCAAACAGTCCACCTCAGACCCATAGTAGTGCATAACTGCACGAGTGCTGACTGTATAGTAGTCTGACTTGTTGACATTGTCAAACGTTGCAATTCTGTTAAAAGAATAATTGGAGTATTCAGAGATAAAGGTCTGGTTTAACACACAGTTTACAGTTCATGTGTATTTGCATATATCACTTTTTCATAATTTCCTCATTCAAACACAAAAAAAGTCCTCATTAATATGTAACACCAAACATCATTCAGAACATACAAATTAAAAATTACTGAATATTAACTTTTCTTTGATAAAATTTGTGAAAAGGTTTAAACAGAAAATTTGGTTTGGATTTTTTCAGGATTGTCCGATGAATAAAAAGTTCAGAAGGACAACATTTATTTAAAAGTTTTTGCAACAGTGTAAAATTTTATCTTTTTGATCAATTTATTGCATCCTTGCTTAATAAAAGTATTAATTTCTTTATATGTATTTATTTATATATATATATTATATTACTGGCCCTAAACTTTTAAACAGTAGTGTGCAAACACATTTCTGAAAAAAACAAATGAAAAAACTGCAGTTCTTACTTGAGATTGTATGAATCAAATTTGATAGATGATTTGGGTTCTGCAGACGTCACATAGAGGAATCCCAAGTGAGGATTATTCCGAATGGTTTGGACAATGTTGGGTGGGGAGTGAATTTTGGCACGAATTACTTCCTCTACTGAGTTGAACAGCAGTGAACTAGACAGTGGTGGAGAGGAGGTGTAGCTCAGAGGTGAAACTGCAATGGCATAACTTCTAGATGAGCTCTTGGCTCTTTTAGGAGGTGATGGGATCCTGAGCAAGCCCTGAGTTAACTGCACCTGAAATTGGCACATAAAATGTACAAAATTGTCACTAATGTTAAAAAACACATCTACCATAGTTGTCTATGATGAGAGTGTCCAGACCTGTCTATCCCTGACATGGTCTGGAATTCTGGGAAGCTGTAGTGGAGAGGGTCCTTTCTCTGAGGAGGGGTTAATGGATTGGACCTCATTAGAGGGAAAAGACTTTTTAGGGCTCAAGTTGACCCTCTGGGTGTTCTCCGGTTTCATATGTTCACTGCGTCTCTTCAGAGCTGGCTAGAGTAAAATATAAATCATGTACTTAAATGGTTAACAGGAATGAGTATGACAGTTATTTTTGTTTTAAAAAATGAAAAAAGGAGGATACTGTTGTGCTTGGTTCCTTTCAAATGTAACACGATTTCAAGTCAGTAGCATAATCCCCAAAGAACAAAAAAAAACTTACTTCTTGAAATTTGGTTTCAAAAAAAAAAAAGAAAGAATTCTAGTTATTTTTGTATACCACCGTACACTTTACAAACTGTTTATTAATATTTGAGTGATAATGACATACAAACTGATTAAGAAAAGAAAATAAATTGTTACAAATTAGGCTCTCCCACCACGTCTCTGATATGACCAGAAGGAGCCTTTACCTGATCATTTTCAATTAGACTCATATTTCCATGCACCCTCACACCTAGGACTGATCACCCTGCACCTGATTCTCATTACCACACCCATTTCCTCTTGTATAAAAGAGACTCTCACCACAGTCTTGATTTGCTCTGGTGATCATTTCTGAGCATTATTCTGTTTTTGCCTGGCTGTGTATTGACCTGGACTGTTTATTTCGGACTCTGATTCTTGTTGGCAGCCCTGACCATTTTGCCTGTATATATTGTGTCTGCCTGCCCCGACTTTCTGCCCGCTTCCTGGACATTGATTACGGTTGTATTTCCCAACCTGCTGTTGTGCATTGGCCTTCTGTTTCAATAAACCGCAGATGGATCAAAACTATCCAATACTTTCTAAGACAAAAATTAATTTTTAGAAATATTGTGAATTTTTAATTACTATTTTTTGGGAGGTTAGCACCATGTGACATTTTATAACTTGAACTTATCTTACAAACGTTTTGCAAACAAGTGTTTTTCATATAATTATAATTAGGATTTCTACATTTATACTCCCAAAAATATCAAAATGAATTTTAATTGATACATTAAAACATTTCTCACTTTATCAGGTATATTCATGTTAGTGTGTACATTTAGTGTAAATGTCATGTCATGTCACCAATTCTGACAGCCAAAAAAAATTTAATAAATGAACAAATTAACAAACACAATTTATACACTGACTTCTCAGATGGTATTGCTCTTACCAACATCTCAACTTGTGCTGGTCTCTGTGCGGCCCATTGTCTTTCCTGAGCTTTGGTTCTGTGAGGAAACACCAGAGCATCAGCGGTCGGCTGTGGACGTCTGGGCACTGCTGAGACAAGTCTAGCCCTTAGCTGCTCCACATCAACAGGTGCCAGAGAACCAGGTACATTGGTGGACGTGTCTAAAGACATAGTTGTCCCAAATAACTTGCCAGGACCTTGCTCTGGCCCTGCATGGCTCCTGGATGACCCTTTCTGAAAAGAGTACATGACCAAACTGTCCTCTTATTTGTGTTCTTCCCAAAAAAGTTTCAATTTCTTCTCCTCTGAGTTATGTCTGGACGGAAAACTATTGAAATACAGTCAAGAGAACAGCATGTTAGTGACAATTGTAGTGAACTGCCGTATGGCATCTGTAACGTAACGTTACAATAAAACGACTAACGTTAGTGTTGCTAAGCTACCCGCGCGAAGTTGTTTTGCTCATAAAATTTGTGCGAAATTATACAGCAACACTGACCAAAATATTGTTCTTTATATCGCTTTATACATTACAGGTATATCTTTAAGTTTTATTAAACGTTTAAAAGTATATTCATTGTAGCAAACTAAAAGATACACTGACTGTCCTGCAACAGTCAGCAGCAATACTTACAAAATGTGTTTACAAGTCCCAGATTATGACATGCTAGTCAGGTGCAAACTAAATTAACTGATACTGAGCGTTCACGAAAAGCGACGGCATGATTTTATGTCTTCTAAACTGGACAGAAGAGTAGCGGTTAAGTTCTTCCACTGGGCTGTTTATCGTTACTTAGCAACGAAGGGTACTTTCACCACTTCCGCTTCAGATGACAGCACGGAAAGCCGAAGTGCAAAGCGGTTCTTGCGCATAACTTATTTCAAAGAACCGACTCAGTGATTCTTGTAAATTAGAACTTTAAAAAAAAAAAAAAAAAAAATTCTCATATATGAAATATCTATATGTGTATATATCTTAATCTCTCCCTAGATAGATAGATAGATAGATAGAAAGGCTAAATAACTTAGTAAGTATATTTTGCATTTACGTTAAAAACACAAAAGAAAATCTTTCACATGAAAAGGTTTTAACAAAAAGTAAAAAAAAATAATAAAAACTTATTTTATTTGCTACATTTCTGCTATTTTGCTATTAAAGTAACTTTTTATTATATCATTCATTAAATTGCAGACATATGGTTCATTCTCGTATTAGCGCAGTTTATTCGGATCATTTTGAAAGATCCGACTCAAAAGATTCACTGATCATACAGAGAGTGATTAGCAGGGGAGGGGGGACGGGTCCTATTGATATTGTGGGCTATATAAAGTAAATCATAAATCAATATCGGCTATTCATATATATATATATATATATATATTAAGAAAAATGTAAAGCAGTCATCAACAGAGGTCAAGGCACAGACCACAAAGCAAACATCTCTTTAATTTGTTCAACAGCCACATAGAAAAGAAAGAATAAAAGCCCAAATAAATAAACAGATCAAGAAGATTTTAAGTAAAATGTGACATGTGCTTGCTGGACATCAGTAGCAACCTTTTTTCATTTGGCATTTATACCATTTTAAGTGTAATGCTAATAGTGTCAGTGATTAGGAATGGTGCATGACACAAGACAAATCATATACAAAACAAGCATGCAGGTGAATTTAGTCTCAGCAGGAGGAAATTACAAGATTACAATGCTACAGAATACCATTAAGGCTAGAAAAACCTCTGAAATATAACAGGAAAACTTCTAATTTAGAAAAACATTCTTGTCCCTGACATATGAGACCACAGTATTTCTGTCTTTTAGACTTTTAAAAATCATGATCTCACTGATGTACAATCTTCAAACCCATTTAAAACAGCCCCTCTCGTTTAAGGGCTCGCCATTCCTCCATTAGTTGGCTTTACTGCGTGTCTCTGAGTTCCTGGTGAAGGTTCGAGGGCTAATATGGGCAATATAATCCGTCTGAAACCGAGAATTTGGTGTACGTCGCCGTTTCCTTTCACCTTGTGTGGTGAAGAACGCATCCTGGAAACGCATACTGGATGCCGTGGACTGCAAAGCACACATATACAGTTACACACATATACAATACAATCAAAAGAAATCCATAGAAGGTCAAGTATCCGTTGTCCGCTGATTAACGTGATATGAATTTATAAATGAAAAATGTTCCACAGATAGTCTTAATTGTTTAGAAGAATGTAAGAGTGAGCAAATGAGGATAGAGTTTTAATTTTTGGTGAACTAGCCTTTTAAAGGAAGGTCAGTGAGTGAGAACTCACCAAACGACCTTTGACTTTTTTGGGCAGGTCTTCATCCAGTGTGTAAATATCCTCTCTCTTCGCCAATACTTGGGATCCATCTTCAAATTCCACCTACATACAAGAACATAAGACAAACCATGAACAGTTATTACGGTAGCAGCAGAGCAGCAGTACTTGAGAGAATATGACTATGAGTGTGTGTACCTGATACATATATGAAGTATTAGAGCCAAGGTACTTGGCTCCATAAAAAAGTCCATCAGGCCACTTCACCTGAACAGCCTCCCCCACTTCAGGAGGCCCAAGCTGGGCACAATCTCTACTCTGCAGGGCAAAAAGAGAACAGATTTCACTCTCATGTCAGGATGCCAAACTAAAAACAGTATGCTTAAATTGTATGGACTGTACAAATGCATGAGAAAATATGTAGGCCTGCACTATTTGTGAAAAATAATTGGCTGTCAACTTTGTAAGCTTATACTATATTTTGTATGCTTAAGTTTTTTTCATGCTTTAGCTTGCTGAAACCATGCCACAAGATACTCATTAGAACTAATGGCTAGCAGCGTTAGAACACTCACCACAATGTCTTCAGGGAATGTATCATTGCTGAATGAGCCATCATCAAACATAACCTCATAGAATGTTTGGGCCATGACCTGGGTAACACGTGAGCTGTAGTAACGAAGATTTTTGTGTTTGGAGATCACCGTCTGGCCCACTTCTAATTCACTTTTGCTAACTTTTGCTTTCTGGGGGAGAAGAAAAAAATTCTTGATCATGGGCCAATTATGTGATATTTTCTCTGTCTGTTTTTGTTTTATATTATTCATTAAAAAGAAAAAAAAAAAAGCAAGGCAATTCATACAGACAATAATATGAATTTGCCACTTCAAATTTTCTAGATGTTTTGAAAGTCAAAGTAATTGTGCTTGCACGACTACCATTCAAAAAGTTTAGGGTCAGTAAGATTTTTTTTTTTAAGAAAGTAAACCAAATCAGCATATTAGAAAGAACTGCAACACCGAAAATTCAGCTTTGTCATCACAGGAATAGATTAAAATAAAAAAAAACAGAAAACTATCATTTTAAATTGCAAGAACATTTTAAAGTATTACGTTTTTAAAAATTTTTTAATTCATATTTCTGAATTTCTATACGACTAAAATGATAAATAAATGCTGCCTTGTTAAGTCTTACTGACCTCAAACCTTTGAAAAGTAATATAATTAGTTTGACATTTTTTTATATTATGTCTTCAAAATGATATGGCTAGCTATAAGGTAAGTCAGTTTGACAAGACAAACCATAAAACAGAAATGTTTATCTGAAGCCGCCTTTCCACTATCTCCAACGAACAACAAGCAAAAAACTGGAAGTCATTCATTTTGAATGAAGAGTAGTGCGGGAGCTGCTTGGAGTTCTGATTATATGCAGAATATTTGGATCCGATTTGAGCTTCATATCCGTTAATTTTTCAACTTCTGTGGCTATACCGTATGCAACCACCCGATCGGATGTGATATGTTCTATTAAAAAACTATGAGCGTAAGGTATTACCAATATCTTGTTCACTTTAACATTATTCTTTAAACACTATTTTTGTAAATAGTGCTTTAGAATAATTATGGTAGAAATAATTATTTTATAATTATTAAAATCATCATTTACGTTGATTAGCCTCACAAGACCACTAGGGGGGAGAAATGCCACAGTTGTATCTGAATGTTGTTTTCAGTGGAAAGGCGGCAAAAGTTAGGACTCTGTAGAATCCCAAAAATGTAGTGTATGTCAAGGTCAGTAAGTGAATGTATGAGACGAGTATTTAAAAAAATTCTACTCAGTCGGATAGCTTTTTGGGAAGTGCGCCCACATACAGCGCCATTGTGCTACAGGTGTCCTGAGTTCAAATCCTGACTCGAGGACTTTTCCCAATCCCACCCCTATCTCTCTCGCAGTTCACTTCCTGTCTGTTCTGATCTATCCTAACATAACAAAAGCAAAAATGCCAAAAATAAATATTTTAAAAAACTCTATTCAATGTAAATGGTATGGTGTTCATGTTTTTAGTGTGCTGGTTAAACACAACCTATTAAAATGTACTCACAGCACTGGAGCTCCGTGACTGGTGCCTGTGACAGGTGATGAAAACTACATACGGCCAGTCATCAGGCTCCATGGGTACTCCAGCTGCGTGTGCACAAGTTACATGGAAAGAGGTTGGGCAACGACCACATGAGCACTGAATGCATGCTCCAGACACTTTCTTTATCCTGTTACGGCAATATATACACTTCTACAGAGAGAGAGAGAAAGAGAGAGAATGACTGAGTGCACATGAGACAACAAATAATGTCAATACTTTGTCTAAGCATGGAAACAGCAGTGTAGTTAACATTCATCTTAGCTTTAAAAGACATCAAAAGACATTAAATTGCTCAGCTTTGATGGGCTGTTGAGACTTTTGCACTCATTTTGCAATTTCTACTGTCTATAAAGGTATGTGTTTATAACTCACCAGTTTATATCTCTGTATAGGTATGGCACTGATGTCAATAGGAGCTCTCTTCACCACATCAATGAACTTAACCTCAGGGAGACCCACAGCACACATCACATGGACCCATCTATAGCATGTATAATGCATGAGACACGTGATGCATTTACTAACATCGATGAACACGAACCTGACTAAATTGCTTATTATTTGAAATACCAGAGAATTTGTAAAAAGCATACACGGTCTTCTGCTCTGTTTTGCATTTAATACAATACTATATTAGAATTAATGGATCTGAATAATGGAGATTACCTGTCATCTGAGGTTCTTTTTAATGCGCCTCCCCTTAGGTTACACAAACAGCATCCCTGGTATAGAACAGACACACACAAACAGATATTTTCATATCAGATATACTCATCAAGACATCATGCCTTCTCTCCTCTAAATATATAAATATATATATATAGATAGATAGATATATAGATAGATAGATACAAAAAAAAAAAAAAAAAAAAAGAAGAGGACCATAAATGATAGTGATCTGAACTGAATTATTACATACAGCTGCCAGGTCTCCGCTCACACATCTGTCACATGTCCACACTGGGGTGACATCATGAGCAGCAACACCGTAGCAACCTGTGGACCAATCAACAAAACCGATACACTCAGTACTATGTCAAGCTATGCTTTTGTGTATGTGTGTGTTTACATAAGATGGTAATTATTAAATGTGTACACACACTTAATTGAACACATATACCAAATAATGCTTTATAAAATGTGTGAAATCATGAAATTATTTGCAATCATTTTATTCTAGTAACAGACCAATTTTCAAACCATGTAATAGAAAAGACATAACAAAAATTCTTCCATGTTATACATCTAACATCAGTCTATAATTGAGTTGAAAACAATAACTCAGAGATTTTCAGGTGTAATATATTATAATGATCTGCTTTAGTACAATGAAAACATAAAAGTAAAAGAAAATGTATGTAATTTAGCAACAGCATGTTGTCTTAATAATCAAAGTCAAATAAGTAAAAAGAGTAAATGAATGATTAATATTTTATCTTATATTATAAATGGCTCTTCACACATTAAAATATTACTTTATAAGTAAACATATTTAACTTGTGTATTTAATGCATTATAAACACTAGCAAATATTCTGAATATTTTTAAATATTTTGAGTCAGTAAATTTTTTTTTTAAATAAATAAATAAATACGCTTATTCAGCAAGAATACATTAAATTAATCAAAAATTAACAGTTAAGACTTTTTTCATAGTTACAGAATATTTCTATTTTAAATAAATGCTGTTCTTTCAAACATCCTATTCATCAATGAATATTAATATCACCATAAAACAATTAACTGCTTTCAACATTTATAATAACAAAAAATGTTTCTTGAGCACCAAATTATCATATTAGAATGATTTCTGAAGGACCATGTGACACTGAAAAATATATTCAAATAGAAAACAGTATTTGAAACCATCAATTTCATATGGCCATTTTTCACGTTTTAAGTTTGTTGTTAAATGATGTCAGGGACGTACTGGCATGAACTTGAACGCAGCAACTATTACAGGCCACAAGAGGACTGGATCCATCCTCCTCCAGCAGTGTGTTCAAGGGACATGGGCCCTCCTGGTACGCAAAGCAAATTTCAGGGATTAGAGGTCGTGATCTGAAGCCCGCCTCCTGTGAACACGACCCCTGAGACTCTGTCGCAGCACTCATCAAGACATCATGCCTTCTCTCCTCTAAATTATCAGGCTGTGAGAGCAAAAACAAGAGTTTGAAATATCTGTGATACAAATCACAAATACCCAAATATAGTATCTCTATACAATAGTTACCTGATAGTATGGCATGAAAAGAGTGCAGACAGCACAGTGTGGAGAGGTTTTAGCTGCAGCTGTGTTGTACTCTTGTTCATACTGAAAATGAGTTTTTCTGTGTTGCCACATATGCACTAAAGGCTTTGCCCATTCCTCAGTTTCTGGCTCCTCTTCTTTAGTTGCACAGTCCTCTAAAGTCTCTGAGACACACATCCAAATAAATATTTATTCCAAGGCTGCCAATATAACATGTTCTTTAGTAAGATTAATTATATCACTTCACACAGCTTCTTAAAAGTACATGTGTGTCAGATGTCAGTCTATACATGGATGAATAATTAAAAATACTATAGAGAGAATGCAACAATGTAATATTAGTTTAATATTAATTTTGTCTAATGACAACATGTGGTAAAGATAAATATTCAGGAGTCTGGAACAATTTGTAATAATAAAAGTACTATTACAACAATTGTTCACATTTCTATTGTTTATTGCTTATAATAAAAATGAAAGTGGTTAAACATTCACCATCATCGCTGGCAGCCTGCTGTTTCACAGCACTTGGCACTGCTCTTGCAGTGGGTTTTCTGAGGGGGTGACGCCAACTCTTGGTTGTCTTCTTAACAGTTTGCATGTGATACTGTGAGAACAAAAAAAGATGCAAAGAGAAGATCAGTGAGAGAGATTCTTTCCAAAAATATAAATACAGTTGCCACCTTTATTGTGCATGTATGTAGTATGTGCATATTTATTAATGCTTTGACACGGTTTACAAGGTGTTAAGGTGTGAAAAACAACTAAGTAAGTGAGTGTTCTGATTTATGTGTACAAACACTTTCAGTGGATTCACAACAGGTGTAGATTAATATAAATGTTTGTGATCAGTAAGATTTTAATACTTTTGATTAACATTTTTATTCAGCAAGGATGCATTAAAGTCACAGTAAAGACTCACAGTAAAAATAATAAAATATACATAAAAAAAAATCTCTAAATATCAAAAATATAAAAATGTACTCAAAATTTAAAATAATAATAAATTAAAAACCCCACCAGTGTCAGTGCTTCTCATTTATATGCAAAATTTAGTTTAGGTTTAGTTATGCTTAGTTAATCCTAAAAGAGAAAAATGACATGACAAAACAAAATCCAATCAGAGCAAATATATATGAAACAAATGCTAAAAAAAAATACATAAAAACATCTAAAATCTATATATAAACAAAATAAATTAATGTTTTTTTTAAACCCCACCAGTGTCTGTGCTTCTCATTTGTATGCAAAATTTAGTTTAGGTTTCGTTAAGTCGAGTTAACCTAAAAGAGAAAATTACATGGAAAAAGAAAATCCAATCAGAGCACATCTGTTATTAAACATGCAGGTAAAATTTTTGACCATTGAGATTTTAATGTAATCAGGTTCATCCTGTAGGTTATGATTAAAGTTGAATCCAAGCAATCAGCAAAATGTCTTATCACCACGGTCACTGTTTGTAAGGACAGAATCTTAGAACTATGTAGAGGATGCATTTCTTGTCATGGTATAGCACCAGAACTCACTGTACAGACTTCCCCTGGCTCCAGACCCGTTTCCACAAACTCGGGGTCACTCGTGGCGTTCTCCTCACTGGATTCACTGCTGCTGTCAGCACCTTTATCTCCTGATTCACACGAATCAGAGTCGCTCACAGAACCGTCATGCTCTGACTTAACACCTTCGTAATACTCCTGACCTTTAAACTCTTCCTCCTGAGGTTCCTGAGAGCCTGTCTGCTCACTGAGCACACAAGCTTCAGCTGGTTCCAACTCCATGTTCTGCTGATTCTGATCAGGTGGTGCATTTGAAGCCATGTCTGCACCAGAGCACTGCATGGGAATGGGCTCCAGGTTGGTCCAGGTCTGAGTGCTTGGTGAAGAGTTTGGAGAATCAGGGAACTTCTGTTGGCACCCTGATTCGGACCACATGGTGTAGGACAGCGAGTCATGGGCGTAATCTGTAAGATTGCTCACACCTGTGGTAAGACCAACTACCAGCTCAGGCTGCAAGCTCTCAATGAGCACTGCGGGATTCTGGGAGCTGAGGTTTTTCCAAATGGTAAAGGGTTTGGACTCAACATAGGGGCCTTGGCAGGATGTGAGGGAGCTTGAATGCTCTTCGAGACTTAGAGAAGTTTGTCTGTCTCCTCGATCTACTGAGTTACTAGCCATTTCAGAGTCACGGGTGTCCATTAAATCCACATCTGCTATGGAAGATGATTGTAAAGTACACTGAGTCGTGATTTTAAACTGTGAAACGGACTTATTTTGAGTGTCCTTGTCTGTGGATGGGATGTGTTCATGTCCTTCTTGTTTGGACTCCTCTGGTGGCTCCCACTGTGGAACCAAGAAAGGAGACACTGGTTTTGCTATAAAAGTGTCTGAGATTGAGTTTTGTGATTGGCTTACACCTTCTTGGGGTGTAACAAAGGGCCAATCAGAAGTCCCTACATCGTCTGTTATAACAGGAGGCGAATTGGATTTTTCCAGATGGAGAACAGGTGCATTATTGTTCGGACTGTGAGGTCTGTGATTTGTGGTTTCGGGTCGGACAGCAAGAGTCAGTGAGGGCATTTCAGGTACGAGAGATTGAGGGTCGACTCTTTCTTCTATGAGCTCAGGCATTAGAAGAGGCATTTCACAAAACGAAGTATTCTGGATTTCAGAGTTTGTTCTGTTTTCTGAGGTTTCCAAACCCTGAAGAGAAGAGTCTAGACGGATCGAGCTTTGCTCTTTGTAAAGTGCTGATGCGCCACAATCGATGCTGCTCTCAGTCAAGATATCGGTGACCGTCTCTTCTGTTTCAATTTTAGCTTGTTGGGAATCAGTTTCTGAAAATAAAACCGCAGCACCAGTGGAATTAAGTCTCGGTGAATGGGTCACAGGAATAAAAGGAGCACTTGTTACTGAGACAGGTTCACAGTTTAATGCTTGATTAGGACTTTCAGCAGTTCTTTCTGAGTCCAGAGTCACATCCACAGTGACGCTGCCGTCTGAGGTTGATTCAGGTCCAGGCTGTGCAGTAGAGTTTAGTAGAGTAGTAGAGTTTGTGGATACTCGATCTTCATCGAAAATTAAAGATGTCTGGGAGCTTGTGTGACCTGGATCGGGTTCACTCTGCCTGGATGTGGGGGTGAGTGAAGGGGTCGAGAGTTGCTCAGAGGAATCATCTTTGACTTGTTTCGTGGAGTGGGCCAGTAAGTCATTCTCCACTCTTGTTACTTTCACAACGCACATTTGTCGACATGGACCAGTGAGCCCTGAAAAAAAGACAAAACAATAAGACATAAACATTAGGGCTGGGCGATATATATCGAACGATATATTATACGCATCTCGTCACTAAAGCCGGTTCTTTGATTAGCGGTAAATCTCCATCAGCTGTTTTTAAATGCAGCGCCAGCTTATGAACAGAGCCGTAGATCACTGACAAGCTACGCGTTGAGTTTCACGGGTGATTCAATGG
>JAUMHE010000042.1:937221-969808 GCA_032359235.1 Enteromius mattozi | reverse complement strand
TTTACCGCTAATCAAAGAACCGGCTTTACTGACGAGATGCGCATAATATATCGTTTGATATATATCGCCCAGCCCTAATAAACATACATGTAGCATACACTACTGTTCCAAAGTTTGGGGATTTTAATGCTTATGCTTACCAAGGATACATAATCAAAACTACTGTAAAAACAGTAATATAATGAAACATTATTACAATTTAAAATAGCTTTCCCTATTTAGTATACTTTAAATGTTATTCATTCCAGTGATGGCAAAGCTGAATTTTTAAATCATTCCAATATGTCAAAACATTTCTTATAGTCAATGTTGAAAAAATTTGTGTTGCTGTTTATTATTTTTGTGGAAGCAGTGGATTCATATTTTGTGAATGCATTTTCAGGATTTTTTGCTAAATATAAAGTTTAAAAGAACAATGACATGAATAATGAACACTAAATTGAATACACTCCTTATTAATCTTTGTTAATGTTAGTTAATAAATATACAGTCGTTCATTGTTTGTTTATGTTAGCTCACAGTGCATTCCCTAAATGCTATAAAATATTGTTAATTCTTAGCTCATGTTAACTAATCTAGTTAACTAAAGTTACAGATAAATTTAATTAATTTATTTTAGATTTTTATATTATTTTCCACATTCAATCTAAATATGAATCTATTTAGTCACTGCTAAATAAATTATACATTTTCTTTTAAAAAATAATTATTTTAATTTATTCTGATTTTTTTTTTTGTTTATTGTTTTGCCATTTTTTCTGACAGGCCAGTCAAAAAAATGATACCACATTAAACCATATATCACAAGTTTTCATTTGGATTTGACAAAAATGCCGTGTTGTGATGAATTAGGACTTTCTTAAAAGAAAATGCAGTCTTCCACTGATACACAAACAATGTCATTGTGATTGAAGAATATATTATGAGCTTACACAAACAATACCAATACCAGTCTTTTAATTCACCTGAGTACTGTGATTCTTTCTGGTGTTTCTCTGAGTTTTCATTATCCTCATTTTTTGATGTTAAAGCTGCCCCTCTACTCCTGCGAGCACCCCCCTTCACTGGTGCAGAGTCCACAGTCTTCAGTCGTTTGGAGCATGCACGTGGATAATGGAGACTGTTGACACAAAAAAAAAAAAAAGATGAATCATCCACAATCAAGATTGTGAACTTAGCCTGTTATAACAGCATTTTTGTTCCAAATAATACATATAGTGAATGACCTCTGCATAAAATATATATTTTTTAATTATTTGGATATTTGGCATCATAAGGCTATATATGTTTCTACCTATAATGTTAAGTTCTGATAATTTTTAATAGTCTGCTCAAGTACTTAGACTTGAATACTGGCAACATTTTAATTTTCATTGACATTTTAAGTTAAAATTTTTCCAATCCTTTTTTTTTTAACCTTCTTTCAATTAACAAAAACGATTTATACTATTTTAGTTAAAAACAACTACACTAAAAAAGTGAAAGTGAAAAAGTCACCATGGTGAAAGGGTCTTAAGCAGACGTATAACCCAAGTTGCTCAGCAAATCCCTCTTCAAACTATTGTTCTGAAAGCAATTGACCTAAAAGAGGAAGCTGACTAAAGAAGGTATACCTTGTTGTAACCCTGCTAATACCTTGAGGTGGAGGGTGCTTTCCTGCGACGTCTCTGAAGCCAACTCTGCAGCTCCGGTGTGGTGCTGGGTGTGGCCAAGGTGTGATCCAATGGACATGAGTCTTTGCCTTGTGTCCAAGCCTGATAGCGATCTGGCTGGAATCGTCTAACAAACGGATCCATGGATATCTTCACCATGTCCTTACTGCATGTACACTGAAAGAGGACAAGTTTTCACAAAAAAAGAACATCAAATGTTCACCATCTGCAGATGAAGGTAACATGAAGGTGACAGATTTACATCAGCAACATCAAAAGCTTCTTAGTACCTGCGTAGCAACTTTTCCATAATTGATCCACCGGATACTGGCGAAATTGGTGGATTCAGCACAGTTGAAGCCGTGGTTGAAGCCAGCATGGTAGCCATAGGGAAACGTGATAATAAACTCCCCTGCTTCCTGTGTTATCTGTAATACATCAGTGTATTGTAAATACATACGAGGAGAACTGAGACAACACATAATTATTCTTAAAAAATAGTTTAGAAAATTTATTCTAAAAGACAGTGGATTGCCTTATCAAATGGTATGCTGTATTTCTTTAGTACAGAGGGGGATATCAGTGTCATCTTGTGCCTCAGGAACGCCTCACAGCTTTTAAAGCTGTTTGGAAAGAAACCTAAAGACAAAGACACATTCATCACACCCAGTACAACAAAGGAAATAATTATATCTAAGTTAGCTAGATACATACATACACCCTTAATTTCTGGACATGTCTTTTCCAGGATATCTAAATTGCCTAAAATGTTTAGGTTTATGACCTTGTTTTGCTATTGATGTGCTCTTTACCATTCTCATACATGGTATGCGTGCGTATTTGCATAACTTTGATCGTTTTCTGTAGACCCAAGCTTCTTGCACAGCGTGATTGTTGATAATGCACAATGCCTGCATGCTTTTGATCAAACTAATTTTGAGTTGTTACTTTCAGGCAGTATGAAAACAATAGGAAAACAAAGCCAAAACCTGGACATTTTACTGTATGTTCAACCCGCATATACTGTATATAAGCAAGCATCATGATTTCATGCATTTCATTTAAGATATCAATATACTGCACAATCCTTTAAAAGACTATCTTATAGTTTAACTTTAAACTTTTTACCTATAGCAAGACGCTCCAATCTCTTCCCATGTTCTGGAGGGATGGCATACCTGTAAAATTGGTATTTATTTATGTTATTTTTTAAAAACGGCAGAATTCCAGGGGTCCGTTCTTCGTACGTCGCTAACTACATCCAAGATCAAATCATCGCACTAACTATGAGCTCGCTATTCCGGTTCTCCGAACGCACCTGTTGTTGATGATTAGTATAGCTGGATTGAGTTGTCTAGGATTATTGGGCGTTCGTGCGTTGGTTTAAAAGGCGACATGTATCAATAGTAGAAACACTGATCACAACCCCTTCAATTGGTTGACGAAATGGCAAAAGAGCGAGCTTAATTTTTTTCTCAAGTGGAGCAAGGTTTAAGCTTACGGACCTGTTGCTATGACAGCAAGTCCCAGATGAGCGTCGAAGAACCGAACGATCCAAGATCACGTGAAATCGTCAACAATCAAATCCAGCTAACTTACTTAGCGACGTACGAAGAACGGACCCCAGGTCCTCAGAGGTAGATAAAGAAAGAAGTTCAAATAGATCTATGCATACTCAAGAAACACGGAAAACCACAGACAGTCCTACCAGGATTTGGGCTCCCCAAAGTGCAGGTAGTTGATGCTGTAGAGGTCCATGTCCTCCGTGTGCCAGGAGAAGCTGGTTTTCCACATTCCAAAGTACAAATAGGGTGTGTTTACACCCTGAATGGACACACCACAATCCTCCTCAATCACATCCAAGATTGAGTTCAGGTGCCCGATGTTCCACTCTTCAATGTCCTGAGATAAGAGTGGCAAACTATCACCTGCTTACCAGTTCACAGCATAATTAAAAAAAGTTCCATGGCATTTGTTTTTTTTTAGGTTTATTTTCAGAATTATCTTAAAATACCATGTTCACTCATAAGTAGAACTGCATAATACTCATGGCTTATTTTTGATCACAGGAAAAGAATAAGTTAATAATTGAAAGAAATAGCACATAATATGCTACTACAAACACAATAGAATTTTAAAATATAAATATACATAATAAATAATAAATTAAGTTAAAACAACGGCATGCGGCTTTCAAATATCTCTTGATTAAATAAGCATCACTTAAAGTTATTTATGTAATTATTTGTGTACAGAGTCCACTGCAGCCAGCCACCACCAAGAAAACTGTTATCCTTGTTATGTTATAACACACAAGGCATTCACATTCCATGGGAGGCAAGTTATGCTGGACGTTCAGAGGACAAGAGCTGTGCTCCATGGGCATCCTCACCTCATCATAGAGTGTGCCGCTCACATCAGCACCATAGATGGGCGAGACGAATGTTAGATTCTTCCAGTACTTCCTCTCCAGGTCTTCATAGTTCAGGTAGCGAGGTGTGCAGTACCTGAGTAGGTAAATCACACATCTCCAGATGGCCTTAACGAATATAGGTCAATCCATCATTTAAAGGAATCTTATTACAGAGCGCAATAGAAGTCCAGCATATAACAATGCATAAAAGAACTACATAAAAGAACCAAACCAGAGGCGTATGAATCGTATGAAACTGTATTTCAAACAAAAATATCCCAATAATACTTTTTGCAAAATTATTATTTCTTTTAGATATTGTTTAATATGTGGAGGGTTTTTTATTTAATAAAACACATCTGGTGTCGTTTATGCACTGCTTTGCTTTTTTTGAAATATGAAATAATAACCTAGACTGTAGGTTATGGCTAAATACTGTATAAAGAAATGGAAAGAATGTGAATGCAATCCACAGAATAGTCATGCACATAAAGTGTTTAAATGTAGTTTAAGTAGAATAGCAGTTGTCACTTACATGTCACTGTTGGCCAGTCTGCGGAATTCTTGCACAGTGAGCGGTTTCTTCTGGATGTTGTACTGGGTGAAGAGCCCTGATTGGCCAGCCACCATCTGCTGAATAGGTGCTTGAATGACGAAATCATCAATATCATCGTAATTGCGACGTGGCTTCCAGCCCTTGGGTGGAATAATCTGTGGAAATATTTAAGATCTGCTTTAAGAATTATGAAGCCACTATTTTCGGTCAAAGAGCGTGTGCGCGTATTATTAATTTTTTTATATATATATATACACAAACATACATGCAGACACACAGATAGATTAAAAAAAATAGAAATACAAAATAAAATAAAAAATATATTATAGTATAGTTTTATATATTACTTTTACTTCTATTAAAGTTACAGGATTACACCTTGTTATTCTATTACTATTTTACAATTATTACATTATTGCATTTTACAATTATTATTAATATTGTATTTTATATATTAGAGTTGTGATCTTGTGAATATAAACAAATAATAATAATTACAATTCTAATATTTTTTAGATTTTATTACATGTGCGATATACATTTTACTATCAATCACATGCATAAACATACAAACATACCAACCTTGGCCAGTCCAGCACGATGAGCTCCCTGAGACTCCATATAAACCAGGTACTGATTAAAGTCCTTAAACTCCTCCATGGTAGGTCTGAAGGTCATGATCTTACAGGCAGGGTTAGCCAGGGCACTCGCCCCAACACCTGCCATCCTGACCTCTCCCTGCTGCCTCCCAGAGGCTCTACCTGCAGAGCACACCGCGTGCAATTATACTTCCCCTTCACAATCATGATTACACAACAAAAAATGCTGTGATTAACACAGTTAGAGTTACTAAAGTCCAACAGCTTCTTGTTGCATGCATTTGACTGACTGTCTAGCCACGGTAATTTAATTAACATAATGATTTGGGCCCTGTACAGACTAATCACATCTAAAATTTCACCACTGCGATCACTGACAATCAAACCTACAGATATAATCAAACAGTATGTATATTTTCATCACTGTCAATTCTAAAGAAATTTGCCATAAATGCACATTTATAAATGAAATCGGCCCTATGTGTCGTAATTCATTATTAAAGCCCAATGCAGCATGTCTTAAAGTGTCATTTACAAGCGTCTAGCTGCAATGAGTTTTTAATGCAGGCCCACTCCCATAATCTGCTGATAAAACAATGATATAAAAGCCGGGCTAGATATAGGTCAAATACCTATATAAAAACTTACCGCATGAGTGTAAACTGCCTGCGGTATGAATTTAATCGTTTAAACTATACTGTTTACTGTACTCAGATAGGTTTATTTACAGTTAGCTCATTAGCAGCTAGAGTGACCATATTAAATATCCACTTCTAATCTCGTTGTCAAAGTTCTTCTCTGAGCCTATAATAGCAAGATAAAGCTGTTCCCGTGCGCATAACACATCCGTTCTCTCTCATGTGTATTGATAAGAAATACCTCAGTGTAGTGTGTTCGTGGGCACGCAGTCCAGTCCCTTTAAACACCCCAGCTGTACTTCATGACAGCTCTCTGCTCTCACACGATTTCATTTCTGCTTCTCTTCATCTCGCTCTGGGCTTGAGAGAGCGCAGCGCCATCTGGTGGACTGTATGTTATTCAAATGCATTACAAAACAATGCAATTCGATACAACTTTATTAATCTTCAGAGGGGGAGTTTAGTTTTTGGCAAAAAAAAAAAAAAATACAAATAGAAAATTAGAAAATTAAATTTTCTATAGTAAAGAATGTCTGCCTTAAAAATGTCCGCTGTCTTAAATAAAACAGTTGAAAACAAAGAATGTCTTTGAATGCAAACAAACAAAAAGAAATCGTATATTTTTTCAGCTTTTTTAGCATGAGAAAAAAATATCAAATGCATGTGTTAGGCTACTCAAGGAGTGAAATCATCACCGTGTATCATATTAAAACGCAAGAGTCGCTTGTGTAAGTTAGGCTATGTCAACAACATCATTCCTAATGTGTGTGCCCCTTTAATGTCTCATAATAAAAAATAATAACAATAACAATAATACTGTATTATTTAAAACAATCATTAAATTATATCCTATACAATTATTATAAACTCTTTTTTATTATTATTATGTGCATATTTTGACGTAAAACGCCAGTAAGTAACGTTAGGCAATGTGAGAGATGCGCGCCCTTTGCACTAGCATAATGCCAATAAACGTTCATATGGTAGATATATGCGTGTATCTGGCGTACATATCTATGGCAATGTAAAGGATTTAACAGGGCAATAAAGCCCCTGGAATCTCAATCTTAAGAAGAAGAAGAGGAGGAGGAGGAGGAGAGAGAGGGCGGGAGACAGAGAGAGTCGGACTTATCAAGCGCCGAAAGCAGATTAAACGGTAAACTGAAGTGTGTCTCTGTGAAACTCCCATCGGACTAACCCGTCTTCACTTTATTTATTTACCGTCCCAATGAGTCTTCTGTCGGCGCAAGGCGATGGATAGTTCACGAAAATGTTACTCTTCGTGTAAGGTGAGTGATACACAGCATATAAACGTTGTGATGCGAAGATAAAGGCGCGTCACTGACAGAACTAGGTGCATTTGACAGATTAAAGCGAATTAAGTGAATGACACTTTCACACTATCAGCTCTTTCGGCTTTTTAAAAGATGTCTTTTAGATTGTGGTCAGTTCATAGATAACTTAGTGAATATTCATTAGATATATAGGCTAACTGAACAGAAATAGGATATGATATTTTTTTTTTTACAGAAGCTGTTTTGTGTTTCATTGCTCTGTATGAAAAATAATCATGAAAGAACATATTAATAATAGGCTAGCAATAGCGTTACTGTTTTCTTTGCTAGTTGTCTGATACAGAGACTCTGTATAAATATTATTATATTATCTTCTTACAGCATTTCAGGGAATGCCAGATAACCTTGTTTATTTGAGTGAGAGATGAATTCATTGCTTCCTTTAAGAGATGGAACTTGCACAAAAATGCATATTAAAACACAGCTAGCCCATATATATTTAGATTTCATGTCATTAGTTAGGCTACAGCAAGCCCAAAAGGTTCCCATGTTTCATTTAGTGTAGCCTGGATGATTCATAAAGGAAGTAGGGAAGGTGTCGCAGCGCATTTTCAAACTTCATTCATTTAATTGATGTATTCTTGATTTATTTTTACCATTTAGGTGCAAACATTACAAAACATGGCTGTAATAATAATAATAATTAGTATTTAGTAAAAAAAACATGGGGGCGGAAATCAGGCAGGAGATCCGGCAGGCTTCAGAAAGGGCCATAATTCATTTATGCTGTTATTTTTAGGAGCAGCTGAATACTGTGAATTCTTGATGCCTTGTAATCGTAAACTTACCAAAACAGACGGTGCTTAGATGTCTGCCGCATGTTTAAAACCTGATAATCCAGTGATGATATGCTCAGTAAGACTAAATAATAGGCATAAGCGCATAAACTGATGCTTAAAACATCTGATGTGACTGTGATCTTGCATGCCCTACAAGACAACACAGACTTTTATCATAGCACATCTGTCTTTCAGGCATGGAGCAGCATTTTGCAATCTGCTAACAGCTGAAATTGGGCCATTTGTGCCAATATTCATTTAAGTGGCTTTTGGAGAGGGAGATCTCCAACAGGAACTGATCTGATTACGCTCTCCATACGAGAGTGACTGAAGCCCCCAGGGCAAATGACATCTCCGATTACAGACACATGAATTCAGCACACACATTTGTACATGAAAAGAAATGTATGCATCTATCCTAAGAGAGATGTAGAGACTTAGTATTCACTGTGTCAATACTGATTTCTTCCGAATATAGGCTACTCTAGCAACCACTAGAATAGGGAAGATGTATGTACAAATAGGCCTGAGCATGAAACAAAACAACCAAAAATAAATTTATAGCTAAAGTTCAGCTAAAGCTTTTTATTATTCCAATCCATATTAATAATTAAGTCAAACTAAAATGTCAGATCATCAAGGAATCCTGAAAATAATCATGGTTTCCACCATTTTTATAACACTGATCATATAAAATGTTTCTTCAGCATCAAATCAGCATACAATAATTTCTGAAGCATCATGTGACACTGAAGATGGCTAAAAATCATCAAACCATCCAGTGACCTCTCGTGACCTTTGGATGAGGGCAATGTCATTCTGGAAGTGACCACTTGAATTAGGATAGTAATGATTCCTGATAGGATAAAGGTGATCAACAGAGCCTGTGAATTTTCTCCTGTATGTGTGTGTGTGTGTGTGTTTATACCTTAATACTGTATATACTTTTATATGACTCTAATGGACTTGCTATCAAAGTATGTAAATACATTAGTGTGATACTATATGCATTTTATTATAGGCCAGGCTTAAAATGCAACACTTTACTATAACGTTTTATACATTATGTATGCTCTGTCTTTCCATCCACCAAGGGGTCCTTGACCTGCAAAAAAGGTTGTAGACCCTTGATAGATGGTTTAGTTAGCCCTGCTGATGTCAGTATATTGATTTGACTATCTGTCAAAGTCAATAAGAATATTAAATAATTTGACTGCTTATGACAAGGCAGTATTAGTTCAGGTTGTAAAATATGTGGTGAGACTACTTAAAATGTAATGATAATATGTATGAATTAATAATTCATGGTATTTGTAAAAATAAGTTTTACCTTGAAAATGTATTATAAATATTTTCTGATTTCTTATTGCTCTAATCTCATTAACAAAAATGATGTCACCTTAATCACTGTAATCTGCAAAAGGCTGCATTTATTTGATTAAAATGTAGTAAAAACTGTAATATTTTGAAATAATATTACAATAAAAAAAACATTTTCTATTGTAATATATTTTACTATTTATTTCTGTGATTTCAGAAGCCATTACTCCAGCCGTGTCATATGATCCTTCAGAAATCATTTTAATATGCTGATTTGTGTCATTAACAATGGTTATTTTTATTACCAATATTGAAAACAGTTTTGCTGCCTAATATTTTGTGAAAACCATGATATCAGATTTCTTTGAGGACCAGAAAATTTCATTTTATTTATTTCTTAATAGCCAATTTGAGCATCAAGACGACACATAACTCAAGCTCTCTATAGGAAGAACAAACGATGGTGCGTTTCCTCCTTTTTTATGCCACACCTCTCTCCTCATGCCACGGATCCCAGAACAAATCATGCAGTGCACACACAATCATAGAGTCTCCAGGTCTTTTCCCTATGTCTTTGTTTAGCATCTCTTTCATAAACCTCACCATCTTCCCAGCTATCTCATTCTTTTCCCTTTCTTCTATACATCTTTTTCTCATTTTCTCAACTCCTCTGCCATTCACGCTTTATCTACAACCTCCCGATCTCCATTCAACTACCTCAGAAGACAAGCAGAGCTCAAACCATGCTGCTCTGCCACTCTTTCACTGTCTTTCTGTTTTGTTGTGCTTGTGTGTGTGAGTGGTGAGGCAGCATTATCTAGATGCATTATTAAAGCCTGTGCACTCTGTGGTTCTCTCTCTCTCTTGCACTCAGTAAGTCTGAAAGAAGAGTTTAAGGGCAATGATAGGATTACCAAAGCGTTTAAGGAGAGCTTGAAGGATGCATACAGTGCTGGGAACTTCATAAATATGCATCTGTTCAAACAACACATATAGCGAACAAACCAATCAAAAGCTACCATTTTAGAACGTTATCAATTTTGCATGAGGGAAAAAAAAATCATAAACATTTTATTGAGTCTTTTTCATTCATTCATTGTGTGCTCAGAACAAATGCACTCTCATTGTTCAATTTCTCTTTTTCGATAGAGCTTTTGTTTTGCATTTTTTTAAAATCCTTCATTTGACTAAATGAGAAAGACATAGAAGTAAGAGAAATGAAATAATGGCACTGAAAGGTTCTGACAAGGCAGTCTGTGGTTATGAAGGAAAATAGCACTGAGGGAAGGATAAACTATGGAAAGCAGAGAACAAGTTAGTGAGAGGGAAAAAGAGAGCTGTGTTCTCTGTTTTTGCACTGGATACATTAATTATTCAACAGCTAGGAGCTGAAAATGTTCAGAGGGGACTCCGACAAGCCTGATGGTTCTGTCTTTCTTTCTCTCTCTTAATATCCGCCTCAGACTTCCATTGTCACTTTATCAGTGTTGAGGAAGCTACTTTGTTAATGCTTCTTTATAAGGTTCCAATACTCCAAATAGTTAAACCTTTTTGAAAATGTATGCTATTTAAAAGTGGAAAAGATTTAAGATTATGTATTTTAATTATACAAACAGAATAAATCATTTTTTTTACACTAAGTAGAAGTCAAAATATTCATACGCAGAAATATTTTTTACATATTTTACACAGTGATGACAGACACTGAATATTTAGCTACATAATATACATAAAATGTTGCAAATGAATTGCAAATGCAGGGATTTAAATTTATCAGAGATTAATTTTAATGAATCAGTTTGTTCAGTTGGTTACATTTACATTTATGTACTTGGCAGACACTGCTACTTTTTATCCAAAGTGACTTAGATAGCCTTTAAATTATAGATTCATTAATTTCCTGGGAATCAAACCCAAGACTTTGGTTTGAGCATATGCTATAATGTTTGAGCTACAGGGGTGAGCTAGTTTATGTAACTCAAACACATCATGTAGTGGAAGATTATTTGAAAAACATTATTGTAGCTCAAACAGAGCAATGTCAAGGTCATGGGAATGATTCCCAGGGGGTACATGAACTAAAACAAATATGTACCTCGAATACAATGTAAATGAGCTAAATTGTGAGTCAAAGTCTATATGGCTCTTTGTTTAGTTTTATGGTTTGATGAAAGTAGTCGAGGTTTTTTTTGCTGTGTGACCTGGGAAGAGGCATGAGGCAGTTTTAGTGGTTAAAAACAAGCTTAGCAACAGTATTTTTGTGCAATCAAAGAATACGGCTGTATGGCAGATATGGCATTGATTTAACAATCTGGCCATTAAACAGCCAGCACCTGGATAAGCAGTGATTAGGAGAAGACCTTATTTTTCTTTTAAACGAGAAGAGAAAACTTTATTAGCTTCACTTTGGATCAGCACATTAGACGATTACAGTATTCATGCACTTAATACTGCAGTTGTAGTAAATAAATAGAAAGGTACAACGCACTGACCAAAATAGTCCCTCTTAGAATATTCCCCCCAAAATGCTGTAGCTCCTGCAGTATATCTTTCCTCATTTAAACATGAAAAATGCTTTTCACTGAGAGAGCTCAAACTGAAAGAGCTGAATCCTTTGTGTTACAACACCTTTAAACATCAAACATGTTGCACCAGATCTTGAATAATTCGAATTCCTTTTTAGCAATTGATTTTAAGTGATAATCTGCAAGGATCTATGTCTATCTGATCTAACCATGAATATGTGAGTAAGATACTATGGGAAATGTCTCATGTGCGACTGACCACAGAAACACAAATAGTTGATTTCCCAACTATTTTTGTCACTCCACTCAAATTCCACTCCAGGTTATCAATTTTCCCCTCATCATTAGGGCTATACGATATGCTATATTATGTCCAATAAAGAAAAATTCTTGTAGGTTTAAACTTCTACATATGGCACATTTATTATCCAACAACAAATACTTTAGCAAAATGTACATTTTAGTCAGAATTACTGACAGAAACAATGGCTTTAAACTACACATGTTAACAATATCTACTGTACAGATATATCGATATAGCCTCATACAGTTTCATTTAGGCTATATAGAATATATTATACAAACTTGATTTACCGCCCAACCCTACTCCTACCTCAGGGATGAAAGGAAACCTGCTCTGAGCAATCAAAAACACAGAAAAAAGCACTCAGCACACATATAAATGTATGTGTAGCAGTGTTACCACTACAGCTCATCTATAAATTGTTAAGAAGGCAATGAGAATCATGCAGCATAGTTGTACTGTACTGACGCAAATTCTGTGGTCAGTCACGCAAGATTCACTTCTCATAGTGAAATAAAGTATGAATGTTTTTTTAAAAAAATATCAGATACCATTATATGTGTCACTTTGACAGAGCTGAGGACACCTTGGAGCTCCCATCATGGCAGCAAGCAAGAGTCTATATCTGATGCAGAGGACCACTGGATCAAGAAAAAAACAAATCGCCTACACACTCTGGAATTCATTATTGATGAAACAAGACTTCTGAACCTTTCTCTTTGCTCACAGTAACCTGCAACATCTAGGTCCAAAATATAAGTGCAGTGCAAATGGATATGACAAAAACTTCAAAATTCATCACACTTCATATAGTTTTTTTGAGCTAGCCAATAAAATCAATCAATTAAAGTTAACTGTTGAAGTAACTGACAAAGGCATCGTAATGATGAGTAGACTCAAATGATCAAACCAATGCTGTGAAGAACTGGTGATGCAGTCCAAGGGAAAGTTCCTCCTCAATGGTGAAATATATAATCTGAATCTAAGGTAAGGGGTGTGTGTGTGTTTGTGTGTATTGGTCTGTTCATAGTGTTATGTGTGTAAATGGCTCAGTGATCGGCTCAGTGTGTGACGCAATAACTCTGTCCCAGCCTTTACAAATCTAATCCAATTAGATTACTTGTCAGTAACCTTAGGGTCGTCTGTCTGTAACAGTCTGTGCATTTACACTCTAAAAAAATCAATGAAAACATGGTCCGCTAATTGAGGAAATTTTCAGTACTGATTGTTTTCTCTCAGATTTTAAATCATAACATTACCAATACCTTTTCCATTTCTGTCAAGTTCTTGGGCTACTTAAAGGTGCTGTATGTACGTTTTTGACTCTACTAAAGCATAAACATACGGTAATGTGTTCGCAGATATTTTAGAAACATGTTAACATACTCGTTGCTAAGTTAATTAACTAGTTTATCTGAAAAATACTAGTCAGTTATTCTCCTTTGAATATGTGTGTTCCGGGGCATCTGTCTTTGTTTTGGTCTGTGTAACCCGCCCACTTCCAGTTTACCCAATTGTATTGTGCCACCCTGGGTTGCCAGTTAGCAGAAAATGCAGAGTATTTAATTTCATTCATCATCATGTGTGCTCATCCCTGTTGGTGTCATCAATCTGGCAACCTGCATCTGCATCAATTCTACCTACAGCACCTTTAAATTGAAATGTAACATCTACACTAGAGACTGTTAGTTTGTAACGAGCTCTAATTTTTTTCAGTTGCACTATTTGTTCTGAAGGCAGAGTGCAGCTAGTAGGCTGTAAGCTTTCCATTAAAGTACTATAATAAGATGTCACATAATATGACATTTACCCTTTGATGATCCAACAGCAGTCTTCAAATATGTGAGCAGAAGTTGTGTTGAAATGCAGTGAATTTCAGTTTATCTTGCCTTCATCTTGAATTTATTTTGCCTGATCTAACTAATGGTAGAAATATGTTACTAGGCTACTGAAATACAATAGTATTTAATTATGAATAACATAGATATTTTTATATTTAAAAAAGATATGACACTTATTTCAATCAATCAATCAATCAATCACTTTTATTTATATAGCGCTTTCAACAATACAGATTGTAGTAAAGCACTGAACATTATCAAATAGGAGAATAAAGTGATGGTAATGTATAATGATGAGATGCAACTATTTATTTATTAAATGCAGAGACGGTCTCTGTAATTAAAAACGACGATGATCACTAGAAATTAGGTGCCCCCAACTAAGCAAGCCAGAGGCGACAGTGGCAAGGAACCAAAACCCCATCCGTGAGAGAATGGAGAGAAAAAAAACCTTGGGAGAAACCAGGCTTAGTTGGGGCCAGTTCTCCTCTGGCCGGACGCCCAGCACCTAATTTCCAGTTCAATTTTAAGCGCATGTCAGATTGTGCAAAGGACTTATAGTGTGTAGCGTAGATGCCATTCTTTTTATGATGTAACGAGTACATTGTGTGTTAAGGGGAGTGTTCCCTGGTCCGGCTGATCTAATTTATGCAGCCTAACAATCCTTTAATGGATTAGATTAATAGATGTGTATTAGTGTGTTAAGTGTAAGCCAGAGTAAAGAGATGTGTCTTAAATCTAGATTTAAACTCACAGAGTGTACCTGCCTCCCGAACAGTATTAGGTAAATTGTTCCAGAGTTTGGGTGCTAAATAGGACAAAGATCTGCCACCCACAGTAGATTTTGATATTCTAGGTATTATCAAATGGCCAGAGTTTTGAGAATGCAGCAGACGTGGAGGACTATAATGTGATAAGAGCTCGCTCAAGTACTGAGGAGCTAAGCCATTCAGGGCTTTATTTATTACGATTGATTTTATTTGGGCTTTATTTATTATGATTGATTTTTTTGACTTGCACAACATGGACCGATGCATAAAAATAATTTACTCACATAATGTCCTATCTCTTAAAACGTAAACAAATATCAAGATTAACATTAAGTTTCAACTGTGTATAATGGTGTGATGCAATAATATTTAGCTGTGACAAAACTGGTTTAACTAGCCCTTTATTTTATTACTTTTTTTTTTATTTTTACATTGTAGCATATTAGCAAAGACTATAAGTGATATTTTTGAGACAGACATGTTGTGATACACTTGATGTGTGTAACTGTGTTTGACACTTTCAGCCTGCTGAAAGATCCATTACTAGCTAGGATCCTATAACTGATAGACTAAGTGTACGTTTTTAAGCTATTTAGCATTGCTCAGTGCTAACGCAACATAAGCGCAGTCTGTCCTGACTGGTCCACTACCCGTAATCCTCCCATGTGGATGTGAATGAATTGCAGACAATTGTTACGTTAAGTAGTTCAACCTAGCCATTAGCGTTAGCTGGCCATGCTAATGATAGAATACAGCCATTATCTCAGAGAGAGAGAGCATGAGCAGACCTTTTTTATGAGGGAACATGGGCGTGAGGGGGAATTAAACCCCACTCTACAGGCCACTAATCTAATGTAGAGTGAAAGAGAGAGAGAGAGAGAGAGCAGTAAACTGAAATGTTTCATTGTGAAATTCATTGAATATGGGCCCCTATTCCAATGCTACAACACAGATTTAATTTCTGGATCCATTTTAGTGATCCAGCAGTTCACAGACTCCTAACTGTAATTGAATCTCTCTATCTTTAGTATATAAAATAATCTTAAGGTCTTCCGCTGGTCTGTTTTTTCTGTGAAAGGAGGCATATGTACATCAGATCCCTATTGATCAAGACAGCACTGAAGCATATATCATAAAATATATTAAATAGTGCTGAAAAAAACAAATGAGATTTGTAAAGGGAAACCTCAACATTTTTTGTTGCTTAATCCTCTTGAAGACAGAAGACGGTATCTTTAAGCAACTTAGCTTTAAAGAGATTTAAAGAAAGGGATCTATGGATGGTTACCTGCCACACCTTTGTATTTAAAAATAAATAGAGGGGTGTTTTTAGTGAACAATGTGGTTAGGCAGAATAGCTGCTAATATGTTATTATCATTTATTATTTAAATGATTAATATTTAATGAGGCAACAATAATGCAATAACTGGAATAGTTGATGAGAATATAAACTGATTTGTAGCAGAAGACTGGAAAAAAAGGCAGGTGCTTCATGGTCAAGAGGTGTTTTTCCTTATTCATAATGCAAATTGCCTGAGGTATAAACTGCTCTGGAAACTCTTCAGAGAGCATATTGTTGTTTTTGCTCTTGGGATCCTCCTTTTTTGCATTAATTGCTTAGCTATGGGAATTGTTATGCTTAGAAATAGTCGTTTATAAGAATTTTTGTTAAGTATATCAGAATCAGAATAATTATTAAATGTCCTATTATTGCCACCTAATCAGCTGTGTCAATTTCTGACTGTGAATGTTAATGTGTGATGCTCTACCATGGTGCATCAAATCCACTTGAATTTATTTTTTTTTAAATCTATTTAAACCTATTGTTCACTGTACAAATAGAAAAAAAAAGTGTAACCTTATTAATTGAATGAAGCGATAATTGGCATTTGACACTAATGAAAACCCTGGGATTATGTAATCAAGTGCTTGAGTTCTTGAACCTCTTAAACTACAATGTATACATTTTGCACTTAAACTTGCAAAAAGTATTTTGTACTAATTAGAGTATAATAAAATTGATCTATAGTATATTGTCATTTTAGACACAAGTTACATAATTTTTGTTATGGTATTAGTTTATTTATTAATATTTCTAGTTTATTTATTTATTAAACATATAATATAATAATATAAATCCATAAATGTATATGGGAATATTTTCTAAATGTGTATGCATTTATATACAGGTAGTTGAAGGATTAGTGTGTCCTATGGTGTGACAGAAAAAATTACAAAAAAAAAAAACTAAAATTGAAGATAATCCTCTCTTATGCCGTTTGTAACTCTAAGAATAAGTTTTTTTTCCTATATTTTTGCTATGTTACATAAGTAAGTTTTTATTTGTGAACTACCCATATATACATAATAAATAAACACGGTACACATACATATATTATGTAAATAATATTTTTTACAATAGATTTTTGCTGCATATTATGGTTGTATTGCTGGTTGGTTTAGCTCAACCCTTTAATGAAGTATTTTTAAAAAACATGTATATATATTTATAACCAGGGCTAGAGAAAATGTAGGCGGTCACTATTGTGCAAGTCAAAATTGCTGGGCAAGTGTTGTACAGTCTAACGACTTTGATGTGGTTTATGCAGTATTGATAACAGTGTTGACAGCATTAAAATAATGGAGAGTGAGATCCAAATCCTGTGAAATCTGAGAACATAATGTGACCATGAGTCATGATCTCCCGGGATCTCTTTCTCTTTTTTGTCGCAGTTTTTTATTTATCTCTTTGTCTTTGTTGGTCCCTCTCTCTTTTGACCATGAGGCTCCAGATTGTCTTTCACATTCCCTAGTGCGACATACTTGATGTAGAAGCACAATAAACTTCAACCCTTCATAAAAAGCAATTCTGCAACAACACCACAATATGCAGAACCTACAATATAAAGACAGGCCGTGTTTCATACCACTGTAGGAAAAGAGGGTGACCACACATTATCAGAACATCATCAGTTTATTGCTGTACACACCATTTTGCCTGCCAAAGCTATGAGCATTATGAATGTATATGCTCAGCCTGAAAGGCACTGTATGAATATGTGTAGAGCATTATTCAGTATAACCTCACAGGAAGTGGAAAGAAATTGTGCACCATCTACAAAATTTGGCTCAGACAATTGGTAACACATTTACTTTAGTGCTTTTAAAGCACATATTCTGCATAACCATATTCTACATCCCAAATCCTACCCTATACTTAACAACTACTAACTATTAATTAGCAGGACAAATTAGGAGTTTATTGAGCTGTAGTTGTTGATGGTAAAAATTGGACCTTAAAATAGACATTTTTATTAATTGTCGCATGATATGCAGGTAAACAAATATTTAATGTTTTATACTTGTTTTGTTTTTAATAATTTCATTTTAAAATTATTTATTTATTTTAACAATTGATAAATATGACAAAATGATATAATAGAAATATGCGTGTATTATATCAGACTTTGACTGATATGTTGTGTCTGATTGGCTAAAGAGGAAATACTTAAAATGTATATGTGAAACAAAAGTTTTAAAACATACAAAATTGTGTAACAATTTGCATATTGCATATTTGCATGTTTATAGTTAGTTGTTTGATTATCATTGACATTTTTGAATTATTACGTTTTTTTCTTTGCAATAAATAGTGGCCCAATGGTGACCTTTCACCCTGTGTGTAGCTAAATGGAGGAGCGGGATCGTAGTCGCTCACCGTCTCGCAGGACCAGCAGAGTAGAGCAGGTGGTGGGACGCTGGCTTCGCCGCTCCAGAGAGTCCATCAGCCGGTACTATTTTTTAATCTGAGAATGATTGTGTGAACATATATCTTTGTTTTTGTTTTTTTGGTTGGTTTTTTTGTGTTTGAAAAGCATCACCCTCTCTCTGTCTGTACATAGAGAGCGTGTGCTAGAAGATGGGCAAGTTGCCGACAATGGCTCCCAGGAGCAGAGGAGCTGTCCAATTAGAGTCACTGTTAAGATCCCACTTGACCCCACCCTTAACTCCCATGGCTTTACTGTCTCAACACACACTCCACCCCAGGTGCTGGACGTGACAGAAGGTACATTACGCACACAATCATCTCTAAAACACTTATCAGCTCCAATGGATCCTAGTCTACACTAAAAAGAAAAATTGGTGTTGGAACAATTTTTACTCCAAAACCGTAGGATTAATTATGCAAAATAAATTTGTAGTAAAAAGAGATTGTTATGTGAAGAGATCGTTAAAAACCTACTCCAATAATCTTTGCTTTATTCACAACTTTGAAAAATATATTTTTACAGTATGGGAAGCTTCTTTCACAGTCAATTGTTTATTATGTATTATAAGAATTATAATATTAATTATGGATTTTAAAGTTTGCACTGCTCTGAGCCTTCTTGGCATCCTTTTATTTTCATTGATTGTAAGTTCCTGTGAAATCAAAATGAAAGTGTTTGGGTGTTAGTATCAAAATGTTAGTCTTAACGGTTATCTATAAGCCAGTTTAATGACAAATGACAAAATTCACATTTAGAAGATATTCGCTTTTAAAGCTTGCAGTTCATCACTTCTGTTCACTTCAATGATTTTTTTTTTTTACATCACCTTGACATCACAGGGCTTCTTGATATGTCCTGCCCTGTCTTTCTGTTTTAGTTAAACTGACGTCAGCACATACAGTGCATGTTTCAAGGCACTTCAGTGGACCTTTAAGTACTAGGTCTTAGCCAGGTGGCCTTGGTTATCTTCAGAGTTCATCTGTGGCACTTCCAAATGAGCTTCCAGCAGTTGCTATGAACTAACACAAGGGTAAAAGGCAGGAAACCATTGGCCATACAATTCTGAAAGGAAATGATCTTTTTTAGAGATTTGAGAGCTTAATTCCATTAGACTTTATATTGGAATAATCCCACCATGGGAATGTCTAGATTAGCTTGATGGTGGGAAAATGCCCATCCGTGAACTTTATGAATATGAATATGAAGGGAATGACAAGGTCTGTTGGGGCATTCTGTAGAACAAGTCTAAGGCAGCCCTCTAAACAGGCTGGAACTGTGGAGATAAAGCCTTGCTGGGATTGTTACATTTTGAAGTTAAATTTTGATTATACAGCATACAAGACCTTCATGAAAATCAATAGAACAGCTATAGTGCATTAGCTACAAAACAAGCATCCATTATTGCAAAAAGGATACTGCGGTAATATATTTATTGTTCAAATAAAGTTGAGTCAAGTCACATTAAATTAGCAAAAAGTATCATATTAAAGGAACAGGTGCAAAAAATACCTAATTTTAAAACACATTTTTAAGAGCAAAAGTTGTCAATGGTAGTTAATGCACTGTGAACTAACATTAATTTCTATTAAATAACATTAATAAAAGTTAATACATGTGGTATTGTAAATACTATATTTTTCATACAGTAGTTTACATTAATGTATTGACTAATGTTAAAGGTTTAGTTCACCCTAAAATTAAAATTCTGTTAAAATTTTATCCTAATGTCGTTCCAGACCCATAAGACCTTCGATCATCTTCGAAACACAAATTAAGATATTTTTGATGAAATCCCAGAGCTTTCTGACCCTGTATAAAACGCAACACAACTGACATGTTCAAGGCCCAGAAAGGTAGTAGAACATCATTAAAATAGTCAATGTGACATGAGTAGTTCAGTCATAATGTTATGAAGCTATGAGAATACTTTTTGTGCACAAGAAAACAAAAATAATAACTTTATCCAACATTTCTTCACTTCCTCATCACTGTCTGCCATCATTCATGGCAGTACCACAACAAAAGACGCAACTTGTGAATGGCTTGAAAGGCGGCGGATGGTGAAGCTGAAGAGACGAATTGTTGGATAAAGTCAGTATTTTTGTTTTCTTTGCACACAAAATGTATTCCCAGACAATTATGGTCAAACCACTGATGTCACATGGACCGTTAACAATGTGATTACTAACTTTCTGGACCTGGAAACATTTCAGTTGCTTTGCTGTCTATGGAGAGTCAGAAAGCTTTCGGATTAAGATTTCGGATTGTGTTTTGACAATGAAGTATGAGGGTGAGTAATTAACGACAGAATGTCATTAATTAGAAATGAGACCTTACTGTAAAGTGTTAAAGCTTTTATCTTTAATAGAGCAAAGAAATCTGATACAGATCTATACAGATATTTTTAAATGTTCACTAAACATAAATTTGATAATTGAAATGTGACCCATCAGCTATTTGCATGTATAGCCTCCATGTACTGCAAAGTGTTGGCTGACTTGCTTGGCACATGGAGTTGTGTCTACAGGAAATCCTACTCTTGGAATGGCTGAAGCCATCTGGTTACCCTACAGCCCAATAACTAGTAGCACAGCCAGCAACTAGGACAACATAAATGCTCTTTCTCAAACATTCCCATAAAACATGATAACCCTGTCGAATCAGACTGGTAATTAAATTATAAATCTATTCCCAATGATTGACAGCTACAGTGGCATAGTATGTTTATCTGTTTTTATAGGTGGCCCTGCTGATGGAAAGCTTGTCCCTGGTGACCAACTTTTTAAAATAAACCATGTTGCTGTTGATGATCTATCTACAGAGCAGGCTGCTGACATCATCAGGTATGTTGCAGGTGTAAGTGTTTATGTGAAAGTACAAAATTAGCTACATCTGGCTGCCCAGATGTTCAGTTTACCTAATATTTTAGTATCTTTTCACATGGCCAAATTTAAAAATAAACATGGGGAAATGGTACATCTAGTGACTTGAGCTTCAACTGTATCAATAATTCTGCCATACTCTTTTCAACTTATTTACAGAGAATGTCAGAACACCATAATACTGACCGTCCTGAGAAATACTGTGGTAAGTGTATGTGCACACAGTTAGAGACTCACTCCCTCTCTCTCTCTCTCTCTCTCTCTCTCACACACACACACACACACACTGTTATGTCTGAATGAGGCTGCATTATAGCAGGAGGGAGAAATGATGACCAAAAGTTTTTTATAATAATCAGGCCCAAAGGAAATTTGTGCCCACAGAGCTCAGCAGAAAGCTCACTAAATTTCTGCAGAATTTGAAGTGCTTGTAAAGTGCACATCTCTCATCTCGTATTTGTTCATTTATTTTGTCTAACGTTGTTTTCAGTTTTCAATAACCCTATTAAAAACATTTTATCATATATGCATCTATTCAGCAGAATTTTTTTGTTCATCAGGAAAGGATACACATAACATAAAGATGCATGTGTAAGATTTCATTCTGGGAGATGGGGACCTACAGATAGTGGGGGTCCGGAGAAAAAAAATCACAAAATGTATTTTAATAGTGAGAAATAAAAAAAGGTTATGTAATATTTAGTGGAAGAAAAAATGATATATCCTTGCAACGTATTACCGTGACATGATAAAGATTTGAATATGGTAATCATTCAGGACCATGATAACATCCCAAGAAATTATCTGATATCTGATATCATTACTGCAGAATAGTACAACCATTGTACCTTTTTTGTAAGGGCTGTAAAGAAATACAGACATTTTGGTCTCAGGACATTTTGACATCTCCCTGTTAACTTTATTTCTCAGTGACAAATATGTCACAGTTAATGCAGAGACATTTTTCTATGCCAGTGCAATTCTGCAATGAATGTTTGCTGAAATAATACGTCATTGACATATCAGACATGTCAATAATTGTGCCGTTTGTCATTATGGATGTGCTATAGGGGCCAAAGTCATCCTTTATAACTCCAGAGAAGAGAGCCAAGCTGAAGTCAAACCCGGTTAAAGTGAGGTTTGCAGAGGAGGTGGTGGTCAATGGTCACTCACAGGTTTGTCACATTCTGTTCATTCATGCTGTTAATAATGGAGTACTCACATGTGCTTATTAACAAAAAGAAGATAAAGAGAGTGAGTGATAAAGAAAATGAAAGTGAGAATATGAACAAAAGATGCTGAACAATAGTGAGGCACTGATAGGGAAAGCATTTGGCAGTCTACCCAGTCTTGGGCAAAACCTCAATAAATAATTTATCAGTAATTTATTAATTATTCAATTAACCATTAATCATAATCTTTGTATAGATGAGCTGACATGATGTATACCATAGCAGCAATTTATATAGGTGGTGGGATTTATCATAATTAATATTTATGATAGAGTACCTTTAAAAAATAGTCCACTTTTAAATGTTTTTTAATGTTTCTTCAGGTGGACTGACACGAGGATGTTCATTTTCCTCAACCCGAGATGTTTTTAATTAACTTCTAATTAAACAAGTCCATTATCAAGCACACCACATGACTAAGGCAGTGATAAAACTGTTTATCTTTTTTGTATGCAGCTTTTGCAGGGCTTAATCTTTTTTTAATATGATAATAATACTGATAAATTTGGCTTGGCTAGAATTGTTTTAACACTGTGTTGAAACAGGCAGTTGTTTTATAGCATATTCACTACCATTACTTTGATGTATTTCACATATATTATTATATTTATAAAAAATATATCTGTTGATCTTGGATCCTATATTGTCCTCTAACCTCCAGGGTAACTCTCTGCTGTTCCTGCCCAATGTTCTGAAAGTCTATCTGGAAAATGGTCAAACGAAGGCTTTCAAGTTTGAATCTAAAACCACTGTTAAGGTACTGTAGATATATTCACGAAAGTCTAATGTGTTTATTTTTCAGTCAGCATTAATTATAGTGCCTATTTTATGATTGTCATCCAAAAATAAAATAAGCAAAAGTACATGATCACCATGATTACCATTTAATACCATGACTGTACCATGGTACCATCACATTGCCGTAAAAGGGAGGTCTTCTTAGCTTTTTTTTGTGCATTAATGTCGTCTATATAACTTTGCATGCTTCATGTATCCTCTTATGTAATCTGCAGGACATTGTAATGACTCTGAAGGAGAAACTCTCAATCACCCGTATCGAACACTTCTCTCTGGTGCTGGAACAACAGTACAGCATCAGCAAACTATATCTACTGCACGAAGAAGAGATTATTCAAAAGGTACACACACAAACATAATAAAGCTCAACATGAAAATGCACATTAATAAGTTATCAATTATTAATAACCTGTGGGACTTCCTTTGTTCTATGGAACAAAAAATAAAAATGAAGAATATCCTGTCCGCTTATCACCACTTTTAATAATAAAAGTGAATAAATATGTGGGCTTTCAAGAACTAACGTCATAAAAACAGTTTAAGGTTTTTTAATGAGTGAATTTCTTACATGAGGATGTCACATGACTCTAGAAATCCTTCTTTCTAATTTCATTGTGCTGTTTTGACATTTAATTTCCTCATTTACTTTCCTTACATTGAAAAGAGTATATTCTTTAGGTGACACTTTATTTTAAGGACCATTTTTCACTATTAACTAGCATGCATATTATTAGCATATTGTCTGTTTATTACTACTTATAAAGCACATGTTAATGCCTTCTACTGTACTGCATGATCATATTTTAGATCCCTTAATCCTACCCCTTACCTAAACTTAACTACTTTATTAAATATTAATAAGCAGCAAATTAAGAGTTTACCAAGGCAAAAGTCATAGTTAATAATGAGAACCTTAATGGATCTAAAAATAAAGTGTGACTGAGGGTACTTCTTTCTACACTCATCTGTAATTCTTAAATGGCCAACATACAGTATATATCTAATCTCTATGTGTGTGACAGGTGGTTGAAAAGAAGGAGACTCACGACTACAGGTGTCTGTTCCGTGTCTGCTTTCTACCTAGAGACTTTAAGAGCATGCTCAAAGAAGATCCTGTGGCCTTTGAGTATCTGTACTTACAGGTGTGTGCTTGTGTCTGGTTGTATATGACGAACAGTTACCTAAAAATTTGCTAAAAATCTCAGGACATCCAAGAACTCCATTAGAACAGATTTTGAGAAGAGTTCAAACAGCTGATAACAATAATCCATCAAATAGTCCATCCTTCATAATGTTTTTAACATCAAACCATTGTTTTTGGCTAAAATCAGAGTCCTCTGTCCATAATACTGCTTTCTGCAGTGACAAAGTCATCTAGTCTAAATCGAATGAGAAATATGTGGAGCACCTTCTACAAGCAAAAACAGTCCCAAAAGATCTAAAAAAATATGATAGTGGATTTGCTCCTTACAAACATACAGCTTTTCTTTTCACACAATGGTTAAGTTGTGTGGGTTATTTTTTTACCCAACTCTCATTGGGTAAGCAAGTGATGTATTGCAAAATTTTCAGTAAATTGTCATATTTATTTTAGTGACCAGTTTGTTTGGAAATTGGAAAATCGATTCATAAATGAAGCAAATTAGTTTTTTAGGTTTAATCAGTAGTCATATTTAATAGGGCTACCCCTCTTATAGTCACTAAACCTTTGTCAATGAAAAGCTTAGATTATTAAATTGTATTAATTGTTTGATCGCAAAAAAAATGGTTTGTGTCCATGAGGAACAGTCACAGGTGGTCTATATCAGGAATGAAATCCAAATGATCGCTTATCATTCATCAACCTCAAATATGGATTATCATTTGAAAGTGAAACATGTAAGTTGTAGCAACTTTATATGGCCATGCACTATAAAATATATGGCCGGCTGATGGCTTAAATTAACAACTATTAGTCAACTACAAATCTCTAATCTCTGCTGCAATTATTACCTTTATAATAAAACAATTGAAGTCTATGGTATGTCCCCATTTAGACCACATCTGAATAAATGTGTGTGTCTGTGTGTGTATAGAGTGTGAGTGATGTATTGCAGGAAAGGTTTGCAGTGGAGATGAAATGTAATACAGCTCTCAGACTGGCTGCTCTACATGTACAGGAAAAACTAGCCAGCAGTGGACAATCCCTTAAAACACCACTGAAGGCCATCATGTGAGTACACACACACACTAACACTATATCATATGCATCCACGCTACATAAGAAAGCTTGCTGCTACATTAGTTGTTCCAAAAATATACAGTTTCTGATTAAATTACATTGTACATTGAGTTGTCAAGAGATTCAGCAATTCGATGCAAATAACTCATTATTATCCTCAGAATTACTTCAGAGTTAACACATACAATGCAGTGTCATTATACCAAACAACTCTAAAATCTGTGTACTACTGTTTTAAACTATCTGTAATATTTTTATCTGAAGGAAGGAGTGGGGTATTGAAAGCTTTGTGTCCCACACCTTACTGCGAAACATGAGAGAAAAAGACTTGAAGAAAGCCATCAGTTACCACATGAAAAAGATTTTATCTCAGGAGCCCAAGCAAAAGGTGTGTGCATGTGTGCTTTCCAGAGCATTGTGTGGAAGAATGTAAATCATTTACATTATATACAGTAAAACTCTAAAATTAAAAAACAGTAAAAAGTACCAATATGTACCAGTAATGATTTTAAATTGTATGTAAATTGTATGAACGAATATCATGGTTTATATGAAAAATACCATGGTATACACACACACACACAAGGTTTTAGAATTATTTTCTTGGTACTCTTTGTTAGTGAAGTACAGTATGATGTGTATTCACATTATTTTCATATGTGGTATGTTTTCTAAGGTGATCTCAGTGGATCAAGCTAGACTGAACTACTTGAATGAGATGTCTGAACTCAAGTCCTATGGAGGAAAGGCTTTTAGTGCCACTATGATGGTGAGAGATGCATTCTGAGTCTTAATAGCCTCTTTCAGACATGAAATCCTTTAAACTGCAGTCAAATTTTGCCGGTAAATGTACCCTACCTGCATTTACACATGCAATGGCTTTCATCTTTCATCCATATAACAAACTCATACACATACATAACACTTTATATATTTTATTGACTGATATGTGAGAAAATATTTAAAACACAACATTAAAAAAATACTTATGTTTGCAAGGCATCACTAAGGATCACTTTCAATTTTATTGAGCCATTTGCTTTCCATAGAAATGTATCATACCTATCTTTTTTATGTACTTCTAACAGAAGGTAAAGCAAGGAACTGAAGATGTACTGTAATGAAACCCTTTTGGTTTATCCTCATCCCTCCATTTTCCCCTGCTCTCCATTCTTCCATATATCACAGTTTTTGTGTATCACATACCCTTCCTTCCCTCTCACTGTCTCACTTTCTCTCTGTTTGCTAGCTGCAGGACAGAGAGTCAACGGTGAGTTTGTTGGTGGGTGCTCACTATGGGGTGAGTCAGGTGATCAACCACAAACTGAGCATCATGACCACACTAACTGAATTCAGCTGCATTACCAGAGTGGAACTATTACCTGAGTCAGACAGAGTTAGTCTGGTCAAGATCTACCTGCAGGATATAAAGGTATAATATACAGTACATGCTTATACTTGCATCTGCATACAGTATATGTACACTCAGTATAATCCTTTCATTGTTCTATCTGCTCTGTCTCTATTTCACACCTTTCAGCCAATAACCTTGCTTATGGAGTCAGTGGCAGCTAAAGATTTATCGTGTCTAGTTGCTGGATACTGCAAACTGCTTGTGGACCCCCAGGTCTGTGTGTTCCCCTGGTTAACTAATACAAAGAGCCACCGCATATCAGCAGAGGAGGGTATGCATCCTTTTTGTCTTGTTTAACTGAATTCTGTAGTCTGGCATAGTTGAAAAAAAAATCCATGTGAGCTTTGATGAATTTTGAACATTTTGGAACCTCTGAGAAAGCCTCTTTAAACAAGAGAAAACATTGCTGCTCTGATTTGAGAAAAAAAAAAGCTTCAAGCTTCAGGCAGAATCTAAGAACAACACTTCAACTCTACACTGCTCACGCTCGGGTTGCAACAGTTTTCTAAAAAGAGCAAAACAAAAAACTAAAAATTGTACAAGTTAACATTTTAAAAGTGGAAACCACTTGCATGTTTAGCCTATAAAAACACAAGGTATATATGTCATTTACGTCATTACTTGGAACCACTACTATGTGACACAAACAATAGGAACTAATTGAGGGTAGCGAGTATGTAGCCACCCTATACTTTACATAAAAGGAATTGTGAAAAATGTGACCACTGTTTGCATGTTAACAAAGACAATTTTCACATTGTGATTTTATCTGTGCTTCTGTCATTGTGTATAGGTTATGTATCACACTGTGGCAGTGACTCTGAAGACTCAGACACAGACGTGGATGCTCTCCTTGCTCATGTTGCTAGCTCTGCCAAAAGCAACAACACAGCAGTCAAACCCAGTGACAAGCTACCAGAAGAAACCGAAAAAGCACAAAGTTACATGGAAAAAGACGAAGAGGTGGAGAAGGAAGGAGGCAAAGAAGAGGAAGTGGTTGAGAAAAAGGAAAGGGAGGAGGACAAAGAAACCGTCCATGAATCTATACATGGTAATAATGGAAAAAATGTAGAAAGAGACAACGAGAGAGTGGGCACAGAAAAGGAAGACAAAGAGCAAGAGGAAAAGCCTCAGCAACCTCAGTGTGTGATCATTGTCGATGACCCATCATCTGAAGCATCTGATTCATACCAAACTGAGTCACATTTCATGACCAGCATGTCCAGTGACTCTATAGATGCCCTAGAGGAGGACGACCTCATGACCTACTTTTCTACCAGACGCCCATGCCATTTACCAGTGAAAGACTCTTACTGCTGTGAAGATCGCTATTCACCATCATTGTCTCCACAGCAACAGCAAAGCAGCAAAGATTCTTATTCCCAAAGTGACCTGTGCTCTGCTGATTCCCACTGTGAGCCTGATATTGACCAATTCTTCTGCTTTCCTGCACTCTCAAATATTGCTGAATGTCTACCTAGTCCCCCTGCTGCCAGTGAAGAGGAGGATTGTGAGGAATTAGGAACAGAGAAGGAAAAACATGAAAAGGGGTCACCTGCAAAATGTCCTGGGAGCAGCCTACCTCCTTCTGGGGATTATGTGTTCACATTTGAACAAGGAGACACCAGACATTATTACAATATCTGCTCCAATGTTACCCCTGACAGTGCTCGGAGCCTTCCACGACCTCTTTCTCCTCCAGGTACTGTGGAAACACAACCAGATCAGGAACGACAGGAAGTGAATAAGACAGAAACAGTGCCAATCTTTCAACCTCCACCAGGGTTTGGAGACAGCAGTTCAGATGACGAGTTCTTTGATGCTCAAGAAAGATTCACATCTCCTGAAGAACCCTCCTCAACTGCCATGAAAAGAGGTATGATATAGGGGAGATTATGTATGAAATGTTCTCTAAATATTTTTTATAACGTGTTGAAAAAGTTAATCATATTAGTTGTCTGTACCCAACACTAAAAAAATTGTACCCAAAAAAGTTGTGTGTAGTTTTGCTAACAAATACTTACCATATGTATTTGCTGATATTTCTCTTTGTAGAAGATAATATGGAGTCAAGCGCCATATTACAGACACTAAGCCTGAGGGGGATTGGCATCTGTGCAAGACAACAAGAGGCAGTGGATCTTGAGAAGAATGAAAATGAAGAAGGAAAAATGGTTACTCAAGCTGAACCGTTATGTTTCAACAAAAGATCCAAAAAGCGTCGCTCATTCATGGAAACAAATTACACATCCTTGGTATCATTTCCAGAACAGGATCATTTAGGTAACAGCTATGGAAATAGCATCCCAAACTATGGATCTATATCATTCAATCAAGGTGCTGGCCGGATGGCATGTTTTGATGGTGGATGCTCAGATCAAGGTCCATGTCCTACTGTCTTATCCCTAACAGATTCTGAAGGAGAACCAGCACAACTGGAATCCAAACCCATCTACACATCCAAAGTCAATGGACCACTTAATCCTACTGATACACATTCAAACAATGCATTTCAGCGGAAACAGCAACTTATAGAGATGGAACCAGATTCCATGGAGTTCAAATCAGTTACTGAACTACTGTCTACTGTATCGCCAGCTATAGTAGCAGTGCGCTCCCACATGGACCTAAAGGATGAAGGAAACACCAGTAACCATAGCAGAGATTATCAAGAGGAAGGTGCAGTGGGAGGTCTAGTTGAGAGACTGCTTGGAGGTCACTTGTTCTTTGATATGTCTAGAGGACAGTGTGATAGCAGTTTTTCCTTTGATCAAAGAGATGATCAGGTACCCAAACAAATGGAAGATTTTTTCCAAGGCAGTTCAGTGACTCAAAAGAGCAGCTCACTACCAAGACTAGGGCAGATATCCCCATCAAGTTTACCCTACTTTCATGTCCCAAGCATATCTTACACCACAAGCCCTGATATAGACAGAGATGACGATACTGTACATCTACAATTTGGAATGAGAAAGAACTCGGTGGAGCCAATAGAGAGGACCAGAAGTCAGAGCATGTCTGCATCTTTTGGTAATGGTGCACCGCATTGCCCATCAAGGCACCTATTTTCCCAGCAAGTCAGAGGACAAGAATCTGATGAAACTGACCCTTCACTCCGAGAATTGTCTTCTAGTGTTCCATCTTATGAACCAGCCCAAAGGTTCCTTCTTGCACCCTGTTCATCCGGCATCCTTGGGCGACTCTCTGCCTCAACATTGCGGGGAAAGATCCAGAACCTTCCCCTCTACTTATCACGTTCTCAGGAAATGTTAAATGCCAGTTCTAATGGCAGTGGCAGTGTTAAGCCTGTGAGAAGACTTTCAGAATCACAACTACAAACAAGTGAAGTTGAAGAAGCAGAAGAAGCAACTGAGGATGTAACGCTGAATGAAGGTTCTCCTGAGGTAACCGAGGTAAAAGTGGTTACCATAGTATCCGAAGAGGTCACTGAGGTCATTGAGGAGGTAAGAGAGGTCAGCCATACAAATGCTAAAGCCTGTGGGCAGCAGAAAACCAAAACTGACCCTAAAGAGGTTTCTGTAAAAGCCATATCCCCCTTGTACTCCAAAGCAAGCAACTCTCTTCAAGTCAGCCCCTCATCTGTAGTGGTTACAACACAGAACCTAAACGGACCTTGGGGGGTGGTAACCTCTAGTGGGTTACAAGGATGTTGCCACCCTCCCTCAAGCACAGCTCCTCATAACTTCACCTCTAGTTGTGGGGTTTTTGCAAACTGCAAGTCCAAACCTACCATAACCCAACCACAATCCTTGCCTAGCCCAAATCTACATGAGAAACCAGACCTTAGCTGCAGCTCAGTACTGGCTATGGGGTGTGACACTGTAATGGAGGGGGCACAAACACCTTTAGAAGCCTGCCAAACCGTATACACCAACTGTTTCAGTGGCGTTCTTGACAGCGCCAGTTTCGATGATGAACTCACCGTATATGAGTTTTCCCGCCGAACGAGCCAGGGTGAAACAGGGGATGCTGTTCTGACATCTGTCCCTCCTTCGTCGCTCTCTGCATCTCCTGCATCTTTCTCTCCATCTTCTCCACTGCCCTTGTTCCCTCATCTAGTACTGCCTGCTTCTTCATCTACAGAGCTTAGTCCCCTTCTTTCTCCATTGGATGCCTCGGACTGCTTCATTTCAAACCTTCATGAAGATACCATCACTTCACTGTTGACTCGTCGATATCCCCTTCCACCAACAGGATTCCTTTCTTTGCAAAGGGATGTGGATACCCTCTTAAGTGTTCTTGCTGGCGCTATGAAGAACCAAGACGGGGTCCACGAGCACCCCAGGGATAACTGTGTGGCTCACTTTTCAGAGAACAAAAGGCGATTACATGCAGAGGCTCGGGGGCTTTTAGCAGGATGCCAACGCGTGGTCAGGGTTGGGCAGACGCCAGAGGAAACACTTCAGTCGTTGTCTGAAAGCTTCCGCTCACTGGTACAGCTGACAAGTGTGTGCTTATGTTTCTCTAGCTGCCAGCGATGCAGGGAGCGCCATGCCCAAGCACTTACAGGACTAGCAGGTGTTGCAAAAACTTATCAGGACTTTGCTCAGGCAGCAGAGCTAGTGGGAAGTGCTACCGAAAGAAAGACTTGTCATGATCTTAGTATTAAACTCCTTGCTCGCAAATGCACTGCACTAACAACTTCAGTCTTCTGCCTCACCCAGCTCTTTCGCACTCTCACTGCCCTTTGACCTTTGAACAGTTACATTGAGTAGTTTTTTTTCCTCCAAACTGCAAGAAACCTGATATAATAACTCAAATGTTTTTCAAATAGACCGGTTGAGGTCTATAACATTAACAATGATGCAGTGTCCAAAGGTAGTGGCATGCCAGTAATAAGCGTGCACTAATACACTGACACACATACAGACACTGAAACATGAAACTTGCCATTTAAATGTTTTGAATGGATTAAACTACAATGACAAGTGTACTGAGAGCAGAATTCCTAAACAGGGTACTAAACTGCTTGTTTTACAGTGTTTGTATGTTGGGTTTAAGTATTTAGTATTGAATGTAATTCTAAACCATAACTGTCTTTGTACTATGGTTGTCCATAATTTAATCTGCTTCATGAGGAAACATTTTGCGTGATATATTTTCCAACATTCTCTGCTCTCATTTGCTCTCCCTTGCTTGCTTTCTCACTACCGTTCTCACCAATGTTATGCACATACAGTATATTCTCTTCTCTCTGCTATACCTAGTGTCTTTCTGCAGTAATCACCTGGGTTATAAATGTTTACTAAATACAAACAATATTTTACTTGAGTTGCCAGTAATGTTACTATGTGTTCCTTTAGAAGAATATACCAAAGCTTATGGATGAATGATCTTGCCGCAAATGCAGATTCATTCAAAAGACTTTATATTAACTTTTGCACATGCTTTACAGTCATAGCTCTGAGAAGGGAGGTTTATTTACAGTGCCCTCCACTAATATTGGCACCCTTGGTAAATCTGAGCAAAGGTGGCTGTGAAAATAAATCTGCATTG
>JAUMHE010000042.1:916412-937121 GCA_032359235.1 Enteromius mattozi | reverse complement strand
TAAGGGTGCCAATAATTGTGGCCAACAAGTATTGGAGAAAAACATTTATTTCACAATGAGATTTTCTCCCCATTTCATTTGTTTTAATTCAATGATAGGTTAGAATTTTGTAAATATTTTGAATGAAAGATCAAAAGGATAAACAATGCAGATTTAATTTCACAGCCACCTTTGCTCAGATTTACCAAGGGTGCCAATATTAGTGGAGGGCACTGTAGATCATTAGATTATTTTTGTGGAAAAACGACAGAATACTTTTTGGTGCCATTGATTTATTTTTCACCTATACGTTTTTCCTTTTCAGCCATTTCTCCCTGTTCAGTTTTCCTAAAACACAGCTCACATAATCTTACAATGATCAATTTATTCTAAAAAATGTTTGAAAAGTGAAAGAAGTGGAAAATTACAAATTTGAGTGTGACAGAATTTTAAATGGCTAAATTAAATGCAAAGTAAATTTACCCACCAGTACATGTGTCTGAATACCAAAAAGCTGCCATGCACTCTCTTCCTATTAGGCATGCTGTAAGCCATAGACATACTGTATACCTTGGAAATAGTGGGCTGCATGTAAAAATGAATGCATGATTGAAAGAATGACCAGTGAGAGAATGAATGGTTATAGAAATTAAAAGTGGCTTTGTAATGCAGTATTCACCCCATTAAAATTACATCTAAATGACTGAAGAATGTATGTTTTATTAATTAGACTTAACACTATTTTCTTACATTTAAGTACCAGTATCCTTTGCATGTTAACAGCCTTTGCATCAACTCTGCCTCTACCAGTCAGGATTGTTATTATTATTATTATTATTTATGTTGCACTGATAATTATGGGACACTGGATTTTCACTGACACCTAACTACGTGGGTGTTGCCCAGGCAGATTAGCACAAATTTGAAGGGGAGGGGTTTAAAAGGGGATGAAGTCCTGGATGAATTGCCAGAGAGAAGTGTCTCATTTTCACCCGAAGGTCTATTTATGGCATTTTAATTAAACATTACAAGGTCAATTTAAAAACAAAAAAGAAGAAGAAGAAGAAGAAAGAAAAATAAATAAATTAAAAGAAACATATGCACAGATTAATTGTACCAAAGTACTATTGATTTCTGAAAATACCATAATAATATATCACACAGGCTACAATTTAAATTGGTTGAGTTGGTGAAGTCAGGTTTTCAAGCATATTCATTGGCTATCTGCAATAAATGGATGTTAAACCTAAAATAACCATCCTTTTCTAATTTTTCTAAGTCAGGTATTTTAGCTTGGTCACAGATTATTTCATTTATTATTGTTGTTGTTGTTTTAACAGATGAAGTATTGCTATGCTTACGCTATCCCTAAAGAAACACTGACATTGTTTATTATGACATCAAAAAAACGTAAATACTCCACTGTGACAACTTACCTGATGTGTAACCTGCTTTCTTTCTTTCTTTGTGTGTGTGTGTGTTGCTATTGACTTTCATTTCCAAACTCATCCTGAAAAATATTTACTGGAGTTACAAAAAACAAGGGTGTGACAACTAGCCCCGATCTTTCAAACAAACGCAAAACAACTAAAACTTAAAACAGAAATAAAAAAGGATTAAACTGTTACTTAGATAATTTGTATTTCTGTTTTATTCAAACCATTATTGAGTAATGTTATTCTGTTACGGGGAAAAAAACACCTTCCACGTAGCGCAGAGGACTTTTACCGTAACAGGAAACAGGAACTCTTCTGACGTAGCAAGTGGGAAATTCAAATTTTTAAAACATGTTCGAATGAAAGATGCTTTGGCAGTTTTAATTTTATATCAAATTGTAAACATAAGTAATCTGGAGTAACAGAATAAGCTTTTGCCTCGTTTTAAATTTACATTATAAGTTTTTGTTTTTATTGTTTTGAACTCGCTTATACAGGCGTTTTAAAGTGAATCATTGGAGCACAGCTGGTGAGTTTGTTGTGCAACATGTCCGTCAAAACTGTCCTTTATTATGCTTTTCCTGTTCATTAATTGTGTTAGTTTATTGTAGGAACATTTTAAAGTTTTTACTTTTGTGGAATAACATGCATAATGTATCCAGTAACGTTACTTTGCTCCGCGAGTATCTGATTCAGAGTCAATAACGCTTTAGGATTGTTGAGCTTTCTTTACACAGTATAAAACAATCGAGATTATAAAATCAAAAAAGGATTCTTCTCAAAGATAGTCATCCAGCATTGATAGGGTGAAAATGAATATAAAAGCTACTCTTTGTGGTTGAAACTTCTGTTTTGTGGTTTGGTCGTGTTGTTTGTTTACACCGTTGTGATGATCACCGTTCTCGCCAAGTACTTCATATTGCAAATATGTGCAATGAGATAAGTGTCATTAATAACGTTTTATATAAACGTGTCGCTAAAATTGTGTAAAAAAAATGTTTTGATGCAGGTGTAAGTGAACTCAGCATGCCTGTAGAAAGCACTTCAGAACTTCTCAAGCACTATGAGGTTTATGAAACCATCGGCTCAGGTACTGTCCATTGATTACACTTTTATGCAATGCTTTAGTGATCATGCAGACGAGAAATTTTCATCAAGAGCACATTTTGTTTTCTGTTCTAACCCATAGGTGGGTTCGCCAAAGTCAAACTTGGTAGACACATACTGACAGGAGAGAAAGTGGCCATCAAAATAATGGAGAAGAAAGACCTAGGGGTAAGATCTTCTTCTTTAGGCTGGCCTTGCCTTTAAACACATTTTACATTTTCTTTTGAGGATTAATGAAGAAATACTGAGAGATTGCTTAATTTTAGATGAAAATACAGTCTTAGCATGCTGAAAATGAGAAGAGCATATTTTTTGAAAAAGAGACTCTTAAAAGTATGTTACCTATTTTTAGGATGATCTGCCCCGAGTTAAGATAGAGATTGAGGCTATGAAGAATCTCAGTCATCAACACGTGTGTCGTCTCTACCACGTCATTGAGACATCAAGCAAGATCTACATGGTGCTTGAGGTATGTTTTCTTGAAAGTGATTCTGATCTGTTGCTAAACGAACATGGATTAAGCTTCACAATTCTTTTTACACTTAGTACTGTCCTGGAGGAGAACTGTTTGATTACATCATTGCTAAAGACCGGTTGTCAGAGGAAGAGACCCGAGTGTTTTTCCGTCAGATCATCTCAGCGTTGGCTTATGTTCATAGCAAAGGCTATGCCCACCGAGACCTCAAACCGGTGAGTTGGTTGAACAGAACATTTGACTTTTAAATAGCTTAATCATATACTGAGTTCTCCCATTAAAGGCACAGATCACCCAGAGATGAAAAATGTCTGGAAACGAAAACATGGGATGGATTTTTTTTAACTGGTGGAAGGCTTTTATGGATTATGGGTTGTACTTTATTTTGTTCAAAAGCAGCAGTTTAAATTTAAAATGCCTTAATGATGAATTAGTTTTTGCAAACATGCTGTTTTTCACTCACTAGATGTTAATTGATGGATTGTTTTCTTGATTACTCACTGATTATTATGATGCTTTTATCAGCCCTTCGAACAAGTCATTCCAAATCCATAAGACTTTATTCTGTGGAACACAAAAGAGAAATTTTAATGCTGTGCTTGTTTCTCTTTTCCGCTCAATTACAATAAACTAGGGCCGATGCTTTTAGCACAGAAAAGCACCTTAAATATGGTCCAATCTGTGTTCTGTACTCCTATCCATGTGATAGCTTGGAAAAACATAAGTGTGCCTAAATGACTATTTTTATTTTGACTTTAATTATTGCATTGTCGAGGTTTGTGTGACAAAACTGTTTCTGACTGACCTTAGGAAAACCTGTTGATCGATGAAGATCATAACCTAAAACTCATTGACTTCGGCCTTTGTGCCAAACCAAAGGTGTGTATCCATCTATTATGTTTATTTTCTTGCTTAAATAAAGTCAAGTCACATTTATTTATATAGTGCTTTTTAGTACAGTAGCTGCACAGTAAACTGGAATATAACAGGGTTAATAATTAATAACATTTATTTGTTAAATAATAACACTTATTGTTTAAATATTTTCCTCAGTGCTTCAATACATGTTTGACTTGGTTTGGATTCATGGTAAATGTATTAATGGCATTTTAAAAGTTGTAAATTTGACTTTATTTAGGGCGGTTTGGGTTTTGAATTGCTGACCTGTTGTGGCAGTCCAGCATATGCAGCTCCAGAGCTCGTTCAGGGCAAGGCTTACATTGGTTCTGAGGTCAGTGTGGCATAAGTGTTTTGTGTCCAATACACAAATTAAGCATGTGTGATTTTTGTGATCTCATGGCACATGTGTTTCAGGCTGATGTGTGGAGTATGGGCGTATTGCTTTACGCTTTACTGTGTGGCTTTCTTCCATTTGATGATGACAACTGTATGGTACTCTACAGAAAAATCACAGTAAGTTTGTTTGAGCGTTAAATTCCACCACAACTATTTATTCGTCCAAGCATTTACTACGCTACTGAAATAATTGTAGTTTTGTAAGGTATATGTGATTTCTGCAATTCTGCAATGTTTTGTGTTTTGACAGAGAGGCAAATATAGCAACCCCCACTGGCTTTCACCTGCTAGCATCCTGCTTCTAAACCAAATGATGCAGGTACTGTGCAAGGTTTACGTGTCTGTTTTATGTGTTTCAGCAAGGCAGTACAATTAAATGCAGCCTCTTTTCCTCTCCTGCAGGTGGACCCAAAGAGGCGTTTGACTGTCAAACAATTGCTTGATCACCCTTGGGTCATAAAGGGATACAGCTCACCAGTGGAGTGGCACAGTAAACATCCTGTAAGATGAGCTCTATGAACGTTATAGTGCTTTAGTTCCTTTAAAGTTTTAACAGATCCATATGTCCTTAATGTGTTTTCGTCAAATGGACCATACATGGGTCAGTATGTTTATTGATCAGTCTTCATTGATTCTTCATTAATGGACACTCAACTATATAAAACAGTCAGTAAATGTAGAGAATACTGTATATGAGTCATTGAGTAATTTCCTTTTGTATGTTTGTTCTTTTTAGTTGGGTCATATAGATGAAGACTGTATCACTGAAATGGCAGTGACTTTTAAACTCTCCAGACAAAGAACAGTCCAACTTGTGTCAGAGGTACTGAGTGATTCCTGTGATTTAAAATGATTGTTATAATTATTAATATTACAATTCATGAGTATTCATTGGTTTGTAAGTGTATAGATATCGCAAAGGCACTACTGTTTAAATGTTAGGGGTCAGGAAGATTAAAAATAAATATATATTTTTTTTAAAGGAGTCTCACAAAAGCTCCATTTTTTTTATTGCAATAAAAAAATGTAATATTGTGAAATATGATTACATTGCATTATTAAAATGTGATTTATTCCTGTGATGGCAAAGTTACATTTTCAGCAGTCATTACTTCAGGCTTCAGTGTCAGTTGATTTATTAGAATCCTATAGAAATCTGTTTGCTGATTTGGTGTTTAAGAAACTATTTTATGGAATAGCTGCTTAATAACCAGAGAAAGAAAACAACTTTAAAGAAAAACATCAAATCGTTTTGTCACGACCACTAGATGTCAGTAGATGCCAGTGCATTGGCCAAAACTGCTTCCCTTACCTACTGAGATGTGACTTATAATTCCCTCTGTTATTTCCATGAGCATTATACATCAATCCCACAGAAGAGAAATCTTTATTCTGTGTGTTTTCTCAGTGGAAGTACGATCACATGACCGCCACCTACCTGTTACTGCTGGCTAAGAAGCGTCAAGGCCGTCCTGTGCGTCTGAGAGCAGAATGTCCTATGATTGACCCCTTGTACTCTCCTTTACAGAACATACAAGTGAGTTCAGTATTCACACATTTAGGAGCGTTATGAATGCACAATTGTCAGCTCATGCTACGTTTATACAAATACAAAGATGGTATTGCCATGGTAGTTTAACAGTCAGACAGCAGTGATATCTGTGTTTATTTATTAATATTACTATAGTCATGTTTGTGCAATGTATGGAGTGTGATTTTGTGTGTCTGTCTCAGCTGAAGAAGAGTCTACGCTTCAGTGAGGATGATGATGGTGTTCATCCAGTGGTGCTTGGCTCTATGGTCTTCCCCCCTGATTGCTACGATGACGAGAATCCCTGGACCCCTCTCACGCCCAAGAACACACACACCACAAACACTCCACGCATGGTTAGCCTCCATGTTCTCTTTATTTGTCTACTCTTCCCTCTTGTCCATTGCTGCTTTTACAGCCGGCCTTTTTTTACCTCTAACTTTTCCTTTTTCTCTTACTGCTTAATTGTTTTGTTAGTTGATACCGTTAAGTTATTTAATGTACTTTTTTTATCCGAAAGGACATTGTAGAAACAGTCCATCTGAATAATTGCAGTTTTGATAGACCTGTAGCAAAGTTATAAAGTTTATCAATTTAAAGCTGGAATGATTACGGTTTTTAAAAAAAAGATTTTCTAAGAAATGTTTTATGTTCACAAAGGCTGCATTTATCCTAGTCTTTAGTTTAACTTTTTCTTCAGAAATCATTTCTAATTTGCTGATTTGGTAATTAATATTGTAGATCTTGAAAACTGAAGTCTCATTAATTATTATTTTTGTAATGCATTTACTCAGCAAAGACACATTGAATTGAGCAGAGGTGACAGAAAATAAATTTATAATGTTACATTTATTACAATGTTATAGCTTACAATATTATGTTTTACTGTATTTTTGATCAAATAAAAGGTAGCCTTTCAAAAACATTAAAAAGTCGTAATTGTCCCCCCTTTTTAATAACATTTTTAGGCAACATGAAACAAATTTCCACACATTTAACTTTGCTAATGTGGTTTGCAAAATGAAACCAAATGTTTAGCGGGAAATAATTTTGTCCGTTTTGCTTTTTTTTTTTTTTTGTGATTCCTAGTGGCCCACTCTCAGGTATTACTAAAGGAAATATTCAGTGTAGTAACCCAGAAAACACTTTAGTTACTAATTGTTGTGAAAACTCTTGTCGTCGTCTTCAGAAGCTCACCTCTGAAACATCGGAGAAGCGGCGGAATGAAATAGGCTACTCCCCCATCATCGAGCAGTGGAGACCCCGTCAACAGAGGCCAGAGAGACGTGATAGAACCAGAGAAAATAAAGAGAATCTTGCTGTGACAGGCACAGATGGAGATGTGTTTGCTCTGCCTGCCCCTCGAACTCCAATGTCCAGCAGAAAGACCAAATCCAACAGAAATGTAGTGACAACACCTAACAACAACATCACTACCACAAGCAGTGACGCAAGCAAAGGTGAGCTGCATAATGAATCAGTTAAGCATCGCAAAATGTGTACAAAGTGTACACTTTTGATGTTATAATCCAAATATATGTTATCTTTTGTTGAAATGTTCTCATCACTTCTTGTATGTACTTTGAAGAGCACATTTTTTTAAGAAATTCATTTAGTTTGTGCAAAAAATTTTGATTAGTAATATGCTTTTCTAAGAACTTAATTTGGAAAACTGTAAAGATGATTTTGTCAATATTTAGGGTTTTTTTTGTTTTGTTTTTTTGCACCCTCGGAATCCAGATTTTCAAATAGTATCTTGACCAAATATTGTTCTATCCTAAGAAACCATAGATCAATGGAAATCCTATTTATTCAGCTTTGTATATATGTTTATTATTATGATGAAAAAAACATTTGCCCTTATTAGAAGGGTCACTACGCCTAGGGTCAGTAAGATATATATATATTTTTTTAATTAAATAATGAATATAATTATTTAATTTTTAATATTGTATTGTGATTATGAACTCCTTGGGGCTGGGATTCTTTGACGTAAATGACAGCTGAACAAAAACAGTAATAGAGATTTAACTGTGGATATTATCTAGAGAAATGAAAGCTTTCATTGCTGGCAATACCTGGATCTTTCCATACATAAATATAAATCTAAATTATCTGCAAACATTTCATTTTTGGTGTCATTCAGTTCTAGATGCTTTAAAGCCATAACTAGGGTTTAAAATAATATACCTAAAAAGAGTGTCGTGTCATCTTGCATCTATAGTTTGATTCAGTTGACCAGAGTGAGTATGTGTCTCTGTATGGGCGCAGTGTGTCTGGGGAAACGTCTTCATGTCCCAACATCCACTGTGTCCACCTCGTTACTGTCACACACCACCTCCTGCACTGAAACGGACAGGTGCACACTGGGGAGGGTGTACGTGTGTGTGTGTGTGTGTACGAGACAACTCCCGATGGGCATACTGACAGGTGTACGTGTCGCTGTTCCCAGTGCTGCGGCAGCATGTAGCATGTAGTGACATGTGTTTATCCTGTGTGTGCAGGAGCGGGCAGTGCCACTAAAGAAACATCCCACAGGAGAGAAGTGGACCAACAGCAGAGCGGCCAACAAGGAGAACTGGATATACTGGCTTTCAGCCCAGAGAGAAGGTAGAAGGCTTTGTCTTTTGTGAATAGAGTCAAATAACTAGCAAGAAGAAGGAAAAAGAATGGAATTGTCCTGGACTGTGGGGTTTAAATGTGAAATGTGTAATTCTGTCATATACGATTATATAAAAGGATTATAAAATCACAGGTTTCCCCATTTCAGCCAACAAATGGCTTCTAAATACATATACATAGACACTTCACCTTTAAAATAACTTTACATTTTTACCCTAAGGTCAATTTTAAAATATATTTTCAACTGCCCGATTTTTCAGTAGTAGCCACTTGGAAAAATGCTGCATTGCAGTTGTGATAGTTTTGTAATTGTAGAAATGTGCAATTATGTTCTAAACTGAATTTCTCACATGTCCAGGTCTCGATCTCTGGACTTGGCTGGCTGTCAGGTGGACAGTGGACAGAAGCGGAAAGGAGGTAAAGTGTTTGGCAGTCTGGAGAGAGGCCTGGATAAAGTTATTACAATGCTTACACCCAGTAAGAGGAGAGGACCTCGAGATGGACCACGCAAAATTAAGGTATCATTCGTCTCATTTTTACATTTATGTTTAGCATTTAAGATCGTATTGTTTGTTTGTCTGTTGTTCTCTTAAATGCCTAAAATGACTTTTTTTCTTCTTCTTTTTTTTCCCCCAATTATATGGCACCCTTGAATAAACTAATTTTTTCTTTACGTTTTTTTTTTTTTTTTGTGATGAATGTAAGAAAGCGGGTTTTAAATGATTAAGAAACTCATACAAGTTTGGGACAACTTGAGAGTGAGTAAATGAAAGAATTAGAATTTTTTGGTTTAACTGTTATTTTAAAAGAGTATATCGCCATCAGTTCTATCCTCATTTATTCACTCTTAAGTTGTTCCAAACCTGTTTATTTCTTCTTTTGAACATAAGACATTTAGAAGAATGTTGGTAACCAAACAGTTACTGGTCCAAATACTTCCATAGTGTTTTGATCCCTTTTCCATATTTCTTTCCATAATGCCCATTTAGATGTTTGTCAGGTACTATATAACTCATCCCTTTTTTTTTTTCTTTTTTTTTAGGCTCAATACAACGTGACACTCACCAGTCAGACGAATGCTGACCAAGTGCTCAATCAGATTCTCACCATCCTCCCAGAGAAGAATGTGGACTTTGTTCAGAAGGGGTAAGTTAATTTTATCCATCATGCGTTTCCTGAAATGGCAATTCAGATTTGTTTTTCTGCTAAACCAGTGGAACTTCAGCAGGATGAGTATTTCAATGAATAAATTATTATTAATATATTAAAATGATATAGTTCTAAATTTTATATGTATATTTTTTTTTTTAATGAAGCACATACAGTTCTGGAATACATTACATAACTGCATGTTAATTAAATATAACAATACAAACGTCTGAAAACAAGCAGCTGTCGAAATACCTAGAAATATAGTGTTTGAGTCAAAAGGTTGAGTACTGCTGCTCTAACCAAATAATTTGGTTTAGTTGTTAAATTGTTATATATCCTCTTTTTCTGTTAGCTATACTCTGAAGTGCCACACACAGTCAGACTTTGGAAAGGTGACCATGCAGTTTGAGCTGGAGGTTTGTATCCTGCAGAAGCCTGAGGTGGTCGGGATCCGTCGACAGCGGCTCAAAGGTGACGCCTGGGTGTATAAACACCTGGTAGAAGACATCCTGTCCACCTCTGGTATCTGATGTCATTTTGTCTACTTCAAGAGCGACATCACCTCTTGCTCACACTGAGTTCAGCATGGTGGACATGGTCTGTTGCATTACAGAATGCCCTACAGTATTATTCTGCCTTTGAGAGAAATGCAAGTATTTTGTTGTCACTTTACCTAATTCAGCGAATTCATATAGCATTATGGCAGGAGTTGTATCTTATTAGTCTTTTGTTTTCATGTTTGTCTCTGTGACGTAATGTCTATGTCATGTTTTATTTGTTTTAATTTTTAAAGCTTCTAATCTGTTACCATTTTCTAGATGTCTGTCATTCTGTTCATGTTTGCTTTTGATAATGTCAATCTGACATGTAATTAAATAAATATTTTTAACACCCATGTATCTCTTTATTAGTGACAGATATGTTTTAAAAATGTTATTTATATAAAATAAGACATTTTCCTCAATTTAGACTAGCAAAATTGGATATTTGTGGTTACAGCAGTGAATTTATGCAGAGCTGTTCATAAGCAGGCTGTTTAAAAAACAAAAACTGAACAGTGACCAGTCTGACTTCATTCATTTAAAGTTATACTCTGGCATTTTTCTTTGAGTACATGATAAATTAATATGAACTGGAAGTTTTCTGAGAGCTATATGGGTTGTACCACTTAACTGCTGAACCAGAGAAAAATGGATGTGCTTCCAGTAAAATGTTACATGCACACTTGTATGTGTCAAAATGCCCATCTTTGCAAGTATCCTCGTAAACACAGTAATTTAAATCTTTAGTGAAAGCAAACAGCTGAGAAAGAAAATATGTGTAACAGTATACTGGATCAGGGCGGCTCTTAAAGTTACAGCAGTCCAATATTTCTGCTCTCTGTCATTAATGTGAATCAACCAACAAAAGCAAGAAAATCTGTCAGTTTTTTGACTAAATTAATTGTGTGACTTTAATGACTAACGAATAACACACACACAATATGTATTTGAAAATATTTACGTGTCTATATTTATATTAATGTAATTTATAAATGAATATATGTAAAATTGAAACAATATTTTTCTGAAATATATACATACGTGTGTGTGTATGTATGTATATATATATATATATATATACACAATAAATATACACAGCACACATACACATACAAAAAAACTTTTATTTTGGATGCGATCGTTGGACAGCACTTATTTTAATTAAAAATTATGAAGTCAAAAGAAAGTTAAAAACATGCATGAATGAATCCACAAAAAGATGCATTTAGAAAATAGATTTTCATTTCATTAAAATCATGTTGAAAAATCTATACTATTTCATAACTCCCCCTGACAGATTTACTCAAGAACAAATTTATATTAAAAAATAAGACACAACTGTAGACTTTGACAAGAAAAACAAAACTTTACCCTGTCAAACTGACTGTGCAATTTTAATTTAATATGTGTGGCTTAAATTTGGTGTAAACCCCTCCCACCATTTTATGGTATGTGCAGGTCTATAAAACCAATATGTCACATGCTGGTAAGATCATGTATTATCTTGCTTTAACTGGTCTGTTATGATTGAAGTGGGAGCAACCTGTGTGTCAGTCCTACTGTGCGTATCAGCATAACAATAGCTATTAGTGTGACAGATATGAGTGCTTACATAGTTAACATCAGATGAAGTGTGTGTGCTGCTAGGGAGGTGCATGGTTAATGGGGGGGGTAAGGTGGTAATATGGGGATGAACTCACCCCCCCACTGATAATGACTCCTGCTGTGCATTTTATAGAGGGGGGGCCAAGGGCCAGCTGCAGGAACAGACGCTCGCTGTCATCTCTCTCACATCTCCTTAAGCCGTCTCTCTTTCTGGCTTTCTGTTTCTCCACACACCCTTACTATCTCTTTTAAGTTGAACTTCAGCTCTTTATGCTAAAATGAAAATAAAAAATAAATCATAAAATCAACACTAATTATAAATAATGCTTAAATAAACTGCTTTTAAAGACATAAAATCTATTAAAGGGTTAGTTCACCCCAAAATGAAAATTCTGTCATTGATTACTCACCCTCATGTCGTTCTAAACCCATAAGACCTTCGTTCATCTTCAGAACACAAATTAAGATATTTTTTAATGACATCTGACGAATTGGCAACTCGTAAACGGTTTAGCACGGTTTAGCAAAAACTATGAATTCGTACATAACATATGTATGAAATGCCGTGAGATCAGGCTGGAGTATCACAATGCATACGCACGCTTTCCACCCAAACATAGCACAACGCTGATACATCAAATACGTTCTTAAGTGTTCTCCAAAATGGTGGAAGACTGAACTCAGGGGAGAAGAATGGTTGAGTAAACTGTTATTTTTGTTTTCTTTGCACAAAAAAAAAAAATATTCTCGCCCCAAAACAGAAGTGGAGCCACTGATGTCACATGGACTGTTTTACCACTGTTGGGGGTAATGCATTACAAGTAACGCGAGTTACATAATAATATTACTTTTTCCAAGTAACTAGTAAAGTAACGCATTACTTTTTAATTTTAGAGTAATATAACTGAGTTACTTTTTCAAAAAAGTAACGCCAGTTACTTTGTTTTCTTATTTATTAACTGACAAGTCTCCTGACCCCATGTTGGGAGAAATCAGAAATACAGAGGCATTATGTGCGGTGTGTGAATAAAGTGTAGTTCTAGACTACATGTGAATGTGCATTTATTCATCTCACTCTCAAAAAAACAGATTTAGTATTTATCAAAATGAATTAAAATAAATTCTGCAAACCTGCAATAATTAAATTACACAAATGTATCTAATCCCATTTTATTAACCAATGTCTTTGCTGCTAACCTTTGATCCAGTTCAACCATACTTACAAGCAAAAATGACTTCAAAATCGAACTATTGTGCTTTGTTTTTTTATTGCTGAAGAGTATTGAACTTTCTTCTCCTCTATTCTACTTTACAGATGTGTATTTACGTTTTCTTCAGCCTGAGGTTAATTTGTGACAGTTTTTGGTGTCCTTTTACATTTGTTATGAATAGAACTTCTTATATTAAAAACAAACACTCAAGCTCTGCCCATATTTAAAAAGTAAGGCAAAAGTAACGTAATGCATTACTGTCTATTGAGGGTCAGATCTCAGATTTCATTAAAAATATCTTACTTTGTGTTCTGAAGATAAACAAAGGTCTTACGGGTTTGGAATGACATGAGGGTAAGTCATTAATTTTTATTTTGGGGTGATCTAATCCTTTAATTAATCTGACCTTTCTTAAATGGGCTTACAAGAAGTTGATTTTGTATCAGTGTGTGTGCCCTAAAGAGTGCGCTAACACATGACCCCAAGTCTTTTCCAGCATTACTCTCACTTATACACTATTGAGGAGCTAAGCTTAATGAGGTGAACGTGTGTTTATCCCTTCCTCTGCTTGTCTTTGTGTGTTTTATAGGGTCAACGAAGGCAGTGATGTTTCTCTTCATTACAAATCTGACAGATTCGGAAGGCAGCTGCACTGTGACAGCTCACTTTCCAATTACTTCTTTCAGATTTAACAAATTTTGCTTTCCGTTGATGCTGCTTGCAGTCAGACGCTTGTTCATTAGGGGACTTCACATTCCAGAGATGTGGGTTTCCATCACACACGCACAGAGACCCAGAGCTAATGGGCATGTACAGTAGATGGCGGCGTGTGATGTGTCCAATGGGAAAAATTATTCGCTGTGTTGTTTTGTTAACGGACGACTGGTTCCAGTGGTTGAAGAACAAATGAAGAGCTTGATTCTCATGCCGAAATGTCTTTTTAGCCTGAGGAAACTATTGGCAAATGTGCCAGCAGTGTAGGACGATAACATGCTGTTTGTACATTTAAAAAACAGCTGTTAGTGCAAGATTTTAGAATTGTTAAAAAGTATGTCAGACATCTTTATTGCTTATTTGACCAAGGCATATGAAGTCTTTTTCTAGGCAAAAATAAACAAAGACTAAGAGGATTAAAATGTCTGTATCATGTAGAAATACATTTTTGTCATAACCACAAAAATATTAAACAAAGCTTTCTGTACTTCCACAATGGCTACTAACTAAAAGCAAATAGGTGAATGAAAAAAAGCACACTTTAGCATACCTTTACTAAGAGTTGTTCTATACACCTAAGTGCCAATCAAATGTAATGTTTTCAAACACTTAATTGCATGTTAATTGCTATTAAGTTGTGTTATATTTATATATGTGTTATAGTTTATGCTTGTTAAATTGGTTAATGCAATCATAGTGATTTTTGAAAAAATATTATATATATATATATATATATATATATATATATACATTTACTTCTATTGTTTTTGATTTGGTACTGCCAAATATACTAACAAACATTTATATAAAAATTAACATATAATTTAATGTAATTTCTAGTGAAACTTGCAGTTTAGTCTATTTAAAATTTACTAACTTTAAATGTAGCATACACCATTTTAAATATAATACACTAAAAAAAAAAATTGCCAACACATCATAATAAGTGTACTTTTTAAAGCATGAAAGGATTATTAAAACATTTTAAATGTACCCTTTAAAGTTTTAACTTGACATAATTTGTGCACTTTAGACAAGGAAAATGAATTACTGTGTTAGAAAAATCCAAGAAGATGCACTTAAGCTGCATTTTATATATTCACATTATATTATCTACTAAAAAAGCTATTTTTCATAAAGGGTATCAACAAAAAATTATTAATATAAGAGTGAAAAACTGGGAAAGCGTCACGAATTGCCGGCAATCGCTCTTCAGCAGACACTAGAGACTCAGAGGCAGGATTTCACAAGGAAGAACATTTATTTTAACACACGAAGGAGCTGGACGAACATTACATTCAACGACTGACAGTGAACACAAGACAGAGCGTGGTTTACATAGACAGACTAATCAATGACATAACATGGCACACCTGGAACACACAGCTGGCGGAGAATGAAACACTAATGGCAAGAGGCAGAGTTACAGATTGGGAGAAGACACGAGGGAACAGGTAAGTAAACAAACATAGAGCACATGTCCAGAGAAACGTACACAGAACACGCCTACGGCGTGACAGAAAGTTTGTCAAAACTTGTGCTGTTCCTTACTGTGTAGCACCAGCATTAAAATGTTTATTTTAGTAACAAGATCCCTGATCATTTCAGTCTAACCTTATAGCGTTACTCCCCCTAAAATTGGTTGTTTTCATTGATTGATTCTAGACATAAAATTTAATAAATTTTAATAAATATCTGGTTGGGTAAAATTTTGTCATTAATCACTTACCCTTATGTTGTTCCAAACCTGTAAAAGCTTAATTCGTCTTCAGAACACAAACTGTCCTATTGACTACCATACAATTTTCACTGTCAAGGCCCAGAAAAGTATAAAAGACATCGTCAGAATGCTCCATCAGTGGTTCAACCGTAATCTCATGAAAATACTTTTTGTACAGAAAGAAAACAAAATAACTACTTTATTCAACGATTCAGCACTGTAACGTCACTGTAGCACCACGTTGGAGAGCATCCATTGTACACACATAGCATATGCTATTCTGTGTCAGCAGCAATGCAAGGATAAATGTTTTCCGCGTATCTATGCTTTGATTTGTAAAAAACCAGACCGTATCCTTCAATTGTGTCTGACAGAGAAGAGTATAGGCTATGTGCGTCCAACGGATGCTCTCCAAAATAGTGCTACAGTGACATTACTTTGCCAAAACATTGAATAAAGTCATTATTTCTCATTTTGAGGTCAAGTAACCCTTTAATGCTAAATAAAAAAGTTAGCGATTGCTCTTTTCAAAGTGGTGCACCCAATAAAAAACTCGCAGCTCCAAAGCAAACCTACACAGAAATATTCCATTTAATTCTAAGGGTCAGAAAGATGGTGTACATTTTGACTAACATTATAGAAGAAAAAAAATCATGAATAATGTATGATATGACCATGAAATTTGATGCCCGTGAAACTTCCAACAAGTTTTAACAAGTCATTTTACTTTGTATAAAATGCACAGAATATTTGTAAAAAGAGAAATGATCAATGTAAACGTGGTGAGTGCCATGCAGTGTGTGTGTGTGTGTGTCAGTGTATCATAAAGATTTATTACATTGAAACTGCTCATTATCATGTAGACTGGACTTACTCAGTCAAGCAGAGAATTAAAATCCCTAATTGTGCTGTCATCCTCTCTTTCTCCTCTCTCTCCCTCCTTGTATCTGACCCCCTCCAACTCTCATTCTCACCCTCTCTTCCTGTCCATTTCTCCTCTTTTCTGTGTCTGATCACTTCCTCTTGACCGTCTATCTTTAGTTTTACCTTCCACATTCATCTCCTCCATCTCTTTGTGGTCTGTTTTCCATTCCTCTCATCTTTCTCTCTCTGTTCGCCTTCTCTTTATCTATATACTTCTCTCTGTCCATCAAATGACTTTCTGTCTTAATTTCTGTCCCTTCTGCAGCCATTTTCACTCTTTCATTATCTGTCTGGCCCCATCCCTAATCTTCACTCTTCTCTCTCCATCTGTCCTTCTTGTATAGAATCCAGGTTTTTATCTCACTCTAACTTGATATATTTGTTTAGTGGCTCCTCAGGTGATTGTTAAAGTTTTCACACCACACACGCACAAAATGTTTACTGAAGTTTATTGGAACTATGTTACAATGCCAATGCTAATGTTACAATGTTACAATGCCACTGTTACCATATAAAGTATATCAAATACAACAGGACTATACATGTAGTCTTACTGCAATATATTGTAAAAAATAAATAAATAAATATGAAAAAAACTTATATATTTACTTATATATATTCTTCTGATATGTATACTATGTTATTGTCTATTATTACACAGCTTCATGGAATACTCGATTCTGATTGGTCAGTCGCCACATTCCAAGGTTTGTTATTCCCAGAAAACAACCAGTAAAACTAATAACACAGGCTCATCCAGGTACTACGCGTCATCTTGACCGTTATTGGCGCCATCGTGTGACTTAAAAACGTTTAACCACGAGTTAAAATGGAGGACTTCAACATTAATTTCAACATGTACGGGGAAAATGCAAAAGCAGTGGATGTCAGCACTGGATAGAAGATGATTCGACTGACTCCATGGTTAAAACAGTTTTTTATTATTGTATTATATTATTTATTTGAATGTTTTATTATTTACTTCTGGGGCAAGAAGCCATGTAATAAGCGGGATAGTATACAGCTAGCGGGTTGTTATCGCAGAAAAAAGCCCTTCAGTCTTCAGGCTTTATTCTGCGATAACAACCTGCTAGCTGTATATTATCCTTTACTTATCTAGGCTAATTTATAGTAAAATAACAAAACTTGTGGTGTATAGTTTCACATAAAAATATTACTATACAATAATATGTATGCAGTTATGGATTGTGAAATTTATTGACAACAAAAAAAGCCATCCCATAACATCAAGGACATTTTGTTACGTTGGCCAGCTGGAGTGCCCTCGAGCTCCATCAAGAGGGTACTCCACCCCGGACTGCCTGTGTTCCCCTGTCTAGTCAGTTTTGGACTTTTATGTTGAAAATGTCTGTTCCTTTCCCATTGTGTCTCCGCCCCCTTGTTTGTCACTATGGTTATTCATCAGCTCCTCCCCCTTGTTAACTCGTTGTCTTGTCTTTATAGTAATATTTTAGTATGGACAAATTCTCACTAGATGTTTATTAGCATGCCTATTATTAAAATATTGTCCTTTTATTAGTACTTATAAAGCACATATTCTGCATGACCGTATTCTACATCTCTAATCCAGTAACTAAACTTATTAACTATCAATAAAAAGCAAATTAGGAGTTCATTGTGGCACAAGCCATAGTTAATGGTTTGTTAATGGTGAGAACTGGACTATATAATAAAGTGTGTCCATGTTTTTTTAACCGTTCATTGTTTTTTAAACCATAAATTTAACAGTATTAAAGGATTTTTTAAATGAATTCCACTTTTGTTTTAACATACAAGTGGGGAATCATTTTGATTGTGTTAAAAAAGAAAGTATCTTTTAATCCTCTCCAATTCTTTGGGTCATATTCTCTCTGTTTCTTTCTCTCTCTGTCTCTCACAGACACACGCTCGCTCGCTCTCTTCCCGTTCTCTCCTTGTCAGTAACATTACAGCTTAAACCGACAAGGTTAAAATCCTAAGACCTCTTTCAGGGCTGTGTAAATGTGTGTGTGTTTCTGTGCGTGTGTGCCTTTGAGCTACAGAACACTAATACTCACACACACTCTCACAGTCTCCACTTGTAAGCGGGAAACAAACACAACAAAACAACAAAAGCCCAGAGGAAATTGAGAAGCATCAAGGTAAAATCCTCTATTCACTGCTGTACGAAATGCTCCCGGTGACTATTTCAGGTGCCCGATGTGTGCAAGAGTGTGTGTGTCTGGCTTTATTTAGCTATACTTTGGGGAAATTGTTCTCATAAGTTGGCTTGGTCTGACAAAACATACCTCTTGGGACATCTAAATGTAAAAGTAAAACTGTATGAAGTAAGTAATGTTTTATTTAATATTTTATTACATTTTCATTCAAAAAAAAATAAAATAAAAAATGTATGTATATATATATTATATATTATATATTATAGAAAAATATTTTAAAAGAAAACATCCTAAACAAAACACACTTGTTTCATATCCATAATAAATATTTAAAATAATCAAAATTTTAATACACAATGGAACTAACATGGAAGAACGATATGAATAAAGAAAGATTTTGTAATGTATTTTTTTTTCTCTGGACTATTCTAGTTTTCTAGTTCTACTTTTTTTGGTTTTACAGTCTACTGTAACAATACAGAAAGCGTCTCACTAAGACAAGGGCTTGTAACAATAATGAAACCTTAATTGTGAAAATTTTAAAATTTAAAATTGTCAGATAATTTTTCCCAAATAATCTAATATTACACACACAGCTTCAGTAGTGTAAAAATAAGCAGCATAGCCCCTCAAAATCTGAAGATCTCCTTTCAATCCTCCCAAAATATTTAAAAGGAATGAAATATTTTCATGTATTGTTTTCTGACTTACATAACTTGCTTAATTGTGTCTTTTGGCAAATGAAAATATACATTTCTTCATATTTATGGAGAGGAATCCTGGTGGTCCTTGGCATCAAGAGGTTTAAAAACCCTGCTCTAGTAACTGTAGTACTGACAGAAACTGTGATTACTGCGGTACTTTGTTGTATGAGATGTGTCTGTCTGTGCATGTGTGTGTAAATGAATTCAGACTAGCAGTCTAGTGCATTCCAGTACAGAAAACCTGGTAAAAAAGTAAGTATAGGCTAAAATAATATGGCTCTCGCCTGCATATAGCTTACTTGTGTTTGGGATTCTTTCTCTCTCGCTGTCACTCTCTCTTACTCTTGCTCATTCTCCCCCAGCCCTCTCTCTTTCTCTCTCTGTCTCTAATTGGGTCTAGGATGAGTTTCTTTCGACAGGTCCATTCATCATGGACGAGACCAGAAGGACAAACCCTCTGGGAGAGACGGAGAGAGAGAGCAAGGAGGGGGGTCAGACAGCTGGATGAGAGGGTCTTTTGCCTGTCAGCTCACTTCTCTCCTCTTTTTTCCCCCTTTCTTTTTTTCAACTCGTCATGAGTGTCAGTTTTACAGGCATAGGAAAAGACGAGGAAATTGTACAGCTCACTGGAGCATTAGTTAGATGATTAGATCAACATTTGTTTTAACCCTTTAATGTGCACACAAATGTTCACGTACTTGAGCAAAACTTACTCTGACTTGCATTTTTCTAAATAACAAAAGAGCAGAGGGGTATGAGAGGAAAGTGAAGGTTGTGTGTGTGAAAGCAGGATGACAGTAAGCACTCATGTGAGTTATGTCATATTTAACTACAGTGCACACTGTAAGATGCTATATGTGTCCACGGATGTCCCTTCACCAAATGACTGATGTTTGAATCAATCTACATTTCTCATGTCTTAAAGACACATAGACACTGTGGAGATACTTCTGCTACTGTTATCTGTTTTGTGCATGATTTTTGCATTATGTGACTCACTCTTCCCATTTTATAGACTACAAGTTTAGTTTAGTCTAACAAGAGACAATAACGTCAGCTGTCAGTAGAATTCTACACTAAATTGACATTGGCATTAGACAGTGGCAGTTGACTGAATTTTGGTCAACCAACATCAGATCAACCAAATATCAAAGTCTTATGACTGCATGAGACATTTTAAGGAAAGGTTCCCTGCTGAAAAAAACAGCATATGCTGGTTAAGTAGGTTTTGAAGCTGGGCTACTGGTTTATGGTCCTTTTGTTGGTTTATGCTGGTCGTTTGCTGGTTTAAGCTGGTCTTTTGCTGGTTTATGCTGGTCACGTGCTGGCAAAGGGCCAGCATAAACCGGCAAAAGGACCAGGTTAAATCAGCATAAACCAGCAAAGGACCATCTTAAACCAGCATAAACCAGCAAAGGACCATCTTAAACCAGCATAAGCCAGCAAAAGGACCAGCTTAAACCGGCATCCCAGCTTCAAAACCTACCTAACCAGCATATGCTGTTTTTTTCAGCAGAGTTACGCTCAAATCA
>JAUMHE010000042.1:895802-916312 GCA_032359235.1 Enteromius mattozi | reverse complement strand
CTTAAACCGGCATCCCAGCTTCAAAACCTACCTAACCAGCATATGCTGTTTTTTTCAGCAGAGTTACGCTCAAATCATATAAAAATGTATATAGGGAAAACTGTAAGAGTGACTATGGAGGCTGCCCTGCAGTCAGAATTTCTTTTCTTTTGAATGCATATGTATGTTAGATACCATCATGAAATATATAAAATCGAAAAATGTGTAGTTAGTTCTCTTTTCAGGAGAAGTCACTAAACATATACATCCACATATACACATTCACCAGTCGATTGTACTTTCTATTACTGTATATATAGTATACTTACTATTCGTCAAAATCCCTTTAATGCAAGTCATGTCACTCAGTGGCCATCTTTGAAATGCTTCTGGGGCATGCAGCTCCTATCTCTTTGAATGATGAATTATCAAATTCTCTAAAACTGTTGTTTAGAATTATATTTCATATTTGAAGTCAGCAGTAAAATTTGACCACTTTTGTACACTTTTGAAATAAAGGTACAAAAGCTGTCACTAGGGAGATACCTTTTCAAAAGGTACATGTTTGTACCAAAGGGTCCATTTTGGTACCTTATATGTACAAATTAGTACTTAAGGTGTACATATTTCAACCTAATAGGTACAAAAGTGTACCTTTTGAGAAGGTACCGCCCTTTTATACCTTTTCTGAGAGTGTAACATAAATGTTGTTTATTTTGCTCAAATAGAGTTCCAGACAGTTTTAGGCGCAGGTCTCAGAGTGCTTACTGTTTCTATAGCAACCTCGACATCCAATGTCAGCTGCAGCGATACGCTAACTTTACCAAATAGGGATTGGCTCTTTTGCTCAGAAGGCTGGGCTTTGTTCAATAAAGCGGCCATATTGAGTGTTGCTTTTTCCCCTTTCAAAACTATATGAGTGCTGAATCTTGGCTATTCTGTAATCTCTGCTATACGTACTGACTTTAAAAAAGCTTTGACGATTAGATTCTGTATTTATGTGGAAACCTGTTTCTACCTCAGCGTAAATATAGTGCAAAGGTAATTGGGAATTTTATTTCTCATAATTGCTTCTTTATTTGTTCACCCCAATGTCATCCTGTGACAAACGAAATGTTGACAGAATTTAAATTTTGAGGTGAACCGTCTCATAAATAACAAAAAGACTTTATATCTCACATTGTGACCGTATTTCTTCTTTGAAACTTTATCTCACAATTAATTGAGGGATTTTTCATTTTTTGCAGATGAAGAAACAGGCTTCCATAACCAACAGTGCATACAAGTAGCTTTTTATCAGTAAATGCGCTCACTGGAAATCACTTGATGTTTCAAATTCGCTACAGAAACACCATCATTTGCCCTCAAACCAAAAGTCCTTTTTCAGTTACCAGAGGATTTCTTTATCTTACAATTGCAGAAAAAAATGGAAAGACTTTTAAAAACTAACTTCTTGAGCAAAGTTTTAAATAAGAGCTAGTACTTCTCTAAACTAATTACTGTGGGGAGTTCACTTTCCTGAAAACGACTGTTCACCTCTTAACCTCCCCTAAGGCCCACCCACGACCGTCAGCGTGTGTGAATGTATGAGAAAAAGAAACTGCAACTCCTAGTAATCAAGTGTCTCCGATTCTTCAAGCGTGTGTGTGTGTTTGCTTGTGTATGAGCAGGAGAGAACATGAGCGTCCTCATGTAAGCGTGTGTACGTCTATGTGTGTGCTTGCAAGTGTCTTCACCTGCACGTCAGCTCCACGCTCCTCTGTCTTAATAAGACTCTTGCAATTACCTTACCAGCACCCTCCATTTCCACTCACACACACGCACGCAGAAGTAGCTGCTCTGTGAGTGACGTTAATTTGCATGGCTTCTTGGCCCTCTAATGGCTATCTCTCCCACTTGTGCTCTTCTCGCAGAGCAAGAGCAAATAAAATAGACAGGAAAAATAAAAATGTCATAATTATTTATTTAATCAGGCTTGAAGGAGCTGGTCTAATAAAGGGAAAGAAAATTTGTCCAACACAGATGATTCATTTTAGTCTGTAGACTAAAGTTCAGTTCTAAATTGTATTTATCTTTATATTGGTCTATGCTCTCAATTATAGCTCCCTGTGTCTTATTAAGTCTGGTGTGGGGTAGATGTAATTAACAAATGTGGACATAGCATGCATATATGGTTTTCCCCTCTATATTTACCAAAGCATGCAGAGCACTTTGTCATTGGAGGAACTGTGATATAATTATTAACAACACAATGCAAATTTTTAACTGGTCCTGAAAAAGCTGCCTATTGAGAAGATGAGCATATAGAAGCATTATACAACAGTTTCAAATGTCAAATCCTTCCAAAGGTGCTTATGCAGTCCACCAGCATTAGCACTAGCATTTATTATTTGTGCAACTGACTGTCAGTTGAGACACATTCTGCAGTTTACTTTGTACAAGCGAGTGTGTAATTGAATAATTTACTTAACCTTTTCATATAAAACATTGATTCATTCAGGAACAAAGGATCACTACTGTGAAGTAATCAGTTTTGTCTTTTATTTTTGTTGACAGAGCATGTAACAAGCTAAAAATCTAATGATCAATATCATTTTTAGTGCTGGGATACGATTAATCATGATTAATGATTACACATTTTTGTGTACATGTGTGTGTACTGTGTGTATTTTTATGCTATGTACAGTATATATGCACACACATGCATGTATATTTTAAATATATTAAAGTGCCACTATTGTGGGTTATAAAAGGTTCATATTTTGGTTTTGGGAGTCAACAGGTTGCAGTTATATTTCTTGCACTTAAGGTGTTTTTCTGTAATTGATGCACTGATTTTTACCAATTGGAATTAATTTGTGATTTATTTTTCACCTGATGGGGTTAAAATTCCTTGCTGGAGACCAGCGTTAGCAACACAACTTATGTCAGTCACCGGACATACAGGTTTCATCAATAGGGATGTTCACCTGGTGGTACAATGCTTTGGTTGTAGCCTATTATATTTTAAGCATCCCTTAGAGAATAACAGTTAGAAATCAGTTTGTTGGCTTGGTTTAGAGAAATAATTTGGGTGTTATGTATAAGGTTTTGTGGGACACAACTGCATATTTAGGCAAGTAATTTCCAGATGATAATAAGCTTTTGAAAGTGCTGCTAGGAGAGAGTGATCCACTGTAGTGATCCAAAGTCAAAAATGTACAAACCTGAGGAACTCCTCTGCTTTGAAGTGCTCATTCATCATGTTATCTGGCTGAGACTCAAGCGCAGCAGAAATCACAGTTTGCCACTGTGCTTCTAATCTGGGAATTCACCCAAGTGCTGAAATATCGCAAGTGCCAACCTGGCAAAGGAGGTATTCGGGCAGTGACCCAAGACTGTGTTACCGAATGTGTGTGCGAGACATGGTAAACTGGCACACGACCAAATCCCAGCTGGTGCTGAGTGTGTATCCAGCTGGGCTGAAGCTGTTTTTCATGTGTGTGGGGTGTTGTTGTTGTATTGCAGCTTGTGGTCCATTATCACCCCCTGTTAAGACCTCCTGTGGACCAGGCCACCAGCCAAAAACGAAGTGCTGGTAAGCTCCATTCTCACAAAGTAGGGAGGTTGTGTTTATGCAGCCCTATAGAGGGAGGTGGATTAATTCAGTCTCATCTTGTTTAGAAACACTGCAGTTGTTGCCTTTGAAAGCATTTCTTTAATTAGGTTTATGAAACCTGTATCCTATCCAGTTCTATACCCTGGATGTTTGTAGCAATACAACTTCATTGTTTCTTATAAGCAAGAAACACATGTGAATGACATCTAGATCTAAATGTCACATATAAATAAACATTAGTGATAGTGTATTATTATAATATGCTACAATGTTAAAATTATTATAAATTAAGTAACATTACGGTTTAATCACTGATGTCACATTGACTATTTTAACTTCCTTACTACCTTTCTCGGCATAGGAACATTTTAGTTGCATTGCTGTCTATGGAGGGTCAGGGAGCTCTCGGATTTCATCAGAAATATCTTCATTTTTATTCCGAAGATGGACAAAGGTCTGGGTTTGAGGGTGAGTGACTTATAAACAGAGCTTTCATTTTGTGTGAACTATCCGTTTAAACATAATAATCATGATAATAGCATTCTCACAACCCCATGCCATATATGCAAGGAATAATTGACGACCGGCCTTTAAATAATTAGAAAAATAATGGACACCCGAGGTGGTGATGCGGTCACGGCGCGAAGCGGTTGCCACAGACATCGATCAGATTATATATTTCAAGGTACTGTTTTTTTGTAATTAAAATGCTTTTGTGAGCAGGATTATTTCTTCTGCATCTCGTCCAAAGCCTACATTGTTAATTCCAAAACGTAATTTTAGACCTATAATGGAGGCTATTAAGCTATAGCTTGAACTGTTGATAGCAGACTAATGCACTTATTAGCTAAATTGTGTGTGTGTGTGTGTGTGTGTGTGTGAGTGAGTGAGAATTACGAGTCTGTGCATCTCTGAAAAGTGTTTCAGAGATGGCTAAAACAGTGAAACTTAAAGTTCTTTTTCCACCAACGTTAACAGTGCTGCTGTTACATCGCTTGTGAGAAGTGAAAAGTTGTTTTTAAGTTGATGTTAAGGATAAAGCCGTCGAAGTAAGTTAGCTTTAGCAACATTAGGAAATGAGCTGTCGTTTTTATCATATTGATTACAATTTATTTGTTTGGACAGTGTCGTTGTGGGTTTTGGTTATTTTGCTGTTGTAAGCAGACATGTCTATGGTTGTAAGAGCTTTGAAATAATAGAAATCATTTGGCGAAGTGATATGGAACTGTAATGCGGTCAAAGAGCTGCCTGGAACTACGTCTGCCATGCAGTTCCTTGAAAATAATTGCACACCATAGAACGTTCGTCAGCCAATCAGATTCAAACATTCAACGTTTCCACATATTTCCACTTCCTTTTGTGTGTGAAATGAAAATATAAACTGGGGAATGACCCATGTGATGAAAGTCAAGCTGAGACTGATCAATACTAATACAACCTGTGAACTTAAAAAATTACTTTTATTCTGATGAACCAATAAAATTATGGCCAATATTTACAAATAATTACTTCTTAGTTTCACATTACAACATACGTGAATTGATAATACACAAACAACATTCACTCATATGCACATACACAGAGTAGCCTATGACCCTGTATCAGGGATTAGGAGGAATGCCAGACAATTGAATAACCCTGAACAACAGTAAAACAAACAAACAAACAAAAATCATCATCATAATTAAAATAATAACAATAATAATATAACAATAACAGTTTAATTCCATTAGAAAATCAATATCAAATCACATTTATTTCAAGCTTGTGGACAGATTTGAATAAAATTAAGAAAAAGAAGTCATGAAGAACCAAAAAGATTGAAATCAAGTGGCATGATATCTTTGGCAAATTTTGTTCTGCAGTAAATACATTCAAATATTAAGACAACACACGACACGCAGAGAAAAAACACCAAGATTTTTTTTTACTACTAGAAAATTCAATAAAAAACATACACATTTCTTAAAGAAGCAGTTCATTCATTTACTCGTCGCAAACATCTGTTGCTTTCGTCTTTCTGTCATGTTGGTTATTTCATAATTTGAATATTTTTGCAATGTTCACCAGAAAATACTTTTAAACCAAGCATCTCTAACTTTGGTGGATGCTACAGATATGTTATTGGTATGACTTTTTCTTTTTCCTTTGAATTGAACTGATTGCTGTTATCAAATTTGTCAAAACGTTTCAAGCTCTCTTAAAACTTTAATCTTTACTTCAAAAACTGAGTAAAAAATACATATGAACCCCTTGGGAAAGAAACTATTAGCAAGTAATTACAGAAGGAGCTTCCGATTGTACACAGAAGGCCACAATAAGGTGATAACCAGGTCCTCTGTTTTTATTTATTATTATTATTATATTTTTAAAGTCTGCTTTTTAAATTGGGAAACCTTTAACGTTGATGGACATACCACTTTTGGAATCAATACGTTATTTAATATATTCCTGTTTTAGAATTGTAAACCAAATTTGCTTATTTGGAAAATGAAGTGAAGCCAATATTTGTCTCACATATTCTTGATTTGACAGTGGGACACTAACAATAAACTGGGGGTTGTTCACTGAATGAATGTGTATCAGTTATGATGCTTTGCCTTTACTTTGCAAATATTTTAAATATGGAGTCATTACTAAACCATATTTAGAGAATTGAATGCTGGGTATTTATTTTGCCACTTTTTATTGAATAAGAGAGAATGAGAAAAATAGGACTAATTAATTGTACTTGTCCGCCAGTGATCTAAACCGAGATTTTTAGTTTTTATGCATGCTGTTTATAACTTAAAATGTATGTTTTTAATCTGAAATGTGCAAAGGAAAACATGGATGCATATGTAATTAACTGCTAATATTGTGAGGTTCCTGTTAAGCAATATTTATAAAATTGGTGCATTAAAAAAATAGGAAAAATGCCAACCATAATCTTCTCAGAGAAAATGGGGAATTTTCACAAAGGTGATCAACGGCCAACTTGTAGAATTTGTAATCCTTGATGGCATTGGAGGAAGGGTTAGGAGAATCTGATCAGATTAAAGGTGCACCAGAGAGGCAAATGGAGTTAAATGGTGGTGGGGGTGGAAATAAGAAATTGAAATAAGAGGGGATGGGAAAAGAGAAAGGGGTGTTGGATTTTGCTGGTGCAGCAGGTTTTGATCATGTCAGTGGAGAGGTGTGGCATATTCATGACCTGACGAAGGACAAAAGGACTGTGTGTGTATTTCATTTGTATCTCTCTAATCCAACAGGAACACCCAGAATGTCCATGTAAATATATATGCTACCCTGGACCACAAAACCAATCATGAGCGTAATTTTTGTTATGATATGACAATATTTGGCCGAGATACAACTATTTGAATATCTGAAATCTAAGGGTGCAAAAAAAATCTAAATAGTGAGAAAATTGCCTTTAAAGATATCCTTATCTTTAAAGCGATGTCCATATTACTAATCAACAATTAAGTTTTAAGATACAGTAGGAAATGTACAAAATATTTTCATGGAACATAATCTTTCCTTAATATACTAATATTTTTGGCATAAAAGAAAAATGTGTAATTTTGACTCATAAAATGTATTTTTTGCAATTGCTACATATACCCATGCTGGTTATGACTGGTTTTGTGGTAGAGGGTCACATGCATATATATATATATTCAAGACAATCCCTTTACAGTTATCTAATTCTCATTCTCAGTACTTGAAAGAATAGTTATACCCAAAATCACCCTCATAATGTTCTAAACCTGTATGCATTTTTTCTTCTGTGAAACACAAAAGACATCTTCCATGCAATCAAAATCAGTGTTGTCCATTGAAACAATTTGGAATGACACAAGGTTGTGTAAATAATGACAGAGGGTTCATATACTGTATTTGGGTGAACTTTCCCTTTAAGAAAATGGAATTATCAGGAGTTTATTGTCATGACATATAGGGGCGTAAAAACCAACAACTGTTGGGTCTCAGAAAATGTGAATTTTGATTAAATCTTGTATTGAGTCATATTAAATCTATTTTTAGATTTCTGTTTTACATTGTAAATAATAGATCAATGTTTTATAATGGATAATTGTTTCTAATTTAATGTTAAATATTAAATAGATTTATATTAGTTTTATATTTTGCCTCCACGTTTGCTGGGTTTTGATTAGATTGTAAAATTTGCTGGTAAAAAAAAAACTGCTAAAATGATGGGTAATGGCATCTGTTTGTTGATTGGTTGGTCAAGCTACAATCTCGTTATGTCATGCAGACAATTTTGCAATTTAGTGACGCTTGGTCATTCTGGATGACTCGGTAGAAAAATAAAGGCACTGTCCTTGATTTCAGCTGGTGTACTTCAGGTTCATAATGCCTCTGACTAAAAGTTTAAAAGGTCAAAGTTCACCAGTAGTCATTAGTGGTGAACGGCATCAAGGGTTTCTTTAGAGTTGCATAACGTGCAACTTATGGTCTACAAACAAATGTAATCCTATTACTACTTTACAATCCAGAGCAACAACATAAAAACATAAAAACTATCAACTTCTATATATATATATATATATTCATAGGTTTGTCATTTTTTCTTATTTCACATCAAAGTTTTGGTGCTTGTGACTCACTACTAAAACTACAGTGTTCTCCTTTTTCAAAAGCTACTCAGCACAATGTATTAAAAACAAAAAAAGCAAGAAAATTAAAAACTGGGAACACTCATCACAGACAATAGCTAAATAAAGCACACTTTTTGTCTTTTCTCGTCTACTAGAATCTAAAGTTAGATATCAATATATCAGTCAATAATGATATCAAAAGCTCTTGTCATTGTAAGTAATAGATGTACAGGATATCTCAGACAGACAAACAGGAAGGATGTACAGCATGATGTTGCTACATAGAGAGTTTGGTAAGGCCTCCACCTTGGTCTCATGCATTGTCTTGGCGCAGTATGGATGAAGGGAATAATCAAAAACAAATGCACTCAGAGAAAAAGAGTGTGGACCAAAAAAAAAAGAGCCATTTCTGGATAACAGATTTGTCACTTTGTGCTTTTAAGAGTGTCTATTTGCACTACTGAAGAGTATATATATCTTTGGGGAGGCTAAGGAAACGATTCAAAGGGACAGACAGTGTGACATCACTTCCTGTTAGGGGAAGTATAGCATCGCTAATGGTTTTCCCCTTCTAAAATGGAACGACTTCACAAAAGCTTGTCGGTTTCCGGCAAGCTCTTTTCATTGCAACTGATTTGTGTTTGGAATGAAACATCAGGGGTTTAAAAAGAGAACCAGCTACGTATTCAACGGCAACATCTTTAGCTAGCAGTAGCATTGTAGCATTTGTCCGCAGTAAACTTTTACACACAATTATATATATTACTCTCCATCATAAATAGCTATAAATCTTACTAATGTACAGTAGAATAAGGGTATTCTGTACATACGTAAATAGTATTTATCTACATAGAGGAAGGAGAGGAGTCTTTAAAATACTGATGCTCTCATTCATAACGACAGTACTTAAACATTTAAACATGCTGCTATTTTCCAACATATTACACAATGACCGAATCACAAAACAGCCCCGTTTATCATGTAATTCAGTTTAGAAGGAATCCATCATGTCTAAATGCTTCCTAGATTACAAGTATTGTTGTGCTTATGCATCTGATTTCAGCATCTTCCAGTATATTCTCTCCTAGCTCTACCGTATTTATGCTACATTTTCAAGTGGAAGCATCCCATGATCAATAGTGAAATGGGTCTGTCCTTCACGCTGGCTAATTTTAATGTGAATAATGCCAATATTCCGACCTGAGTTATCTGTCCAACTCTTTACATTAAATCTCTGTTCACTTGATACGTTGGGTTCTCTCCGAAACAATTCATGGTTTCAGCAGACTATAAGTCTGCCACAGATTATGACGCCACATTCACACGTTTGATAAAATGACTCAAAAATGAACTCAAATCATGTAGGTCATCTCAAGCTGCCACTAGTAGATTGTCTGGTACCAACTCCCAACACCTGATCATCTCTAAGAACAGACTGCATAGAGATGCAAAGACGATAGGATAAGCAAGGCTTTAATGACAGAAGATAAATCAAAGCAATAACAGATTTAGTGTGAGCCGAGACCACAGGAATACAGGTGAATGGGTGTATACTTTCCACTAATAAACAGAAATTAGAAACACCAGCTGAAGCTACTGATTGGACCATTGATTGTAATCGGCAGGAAAACATTGTCACCTCTTCTTTCTTTCTTCTTTCTCCTTCCTGCTCCTCCTTCATTTCTTTGCTTTCGTGTGTAGACAGTCTTGTGTGGCTGCTATCAATCCGTTCTCACTCCTCTTTCTTTTTCTTTCGCCCACTCCTACACCGTTCCTCCTCTCCTCTGTCCGGCTGGTCAGTGGCGGTCATAGGCAGTGGCAGTTGCTGTGGCAGCGGTTCCTGCTCCCCGTGTGGCTGCGCTATAGTAGTATGGAGATCCTGCAAGGGATATGAAAAAACAAATCTGTCAGTCATCAGATTAAGAAACTAATGCTTAAATAGCTCAAACGGGAGGAGTTCTAACTCCTAAAGGCTGGGGCTCAGGTGTCAACAAGCTAAGCCACAACCACTAATTTAAATGAATCCAGAGTTTGGATTTATAATATTCATTAATAATATTTTAATTTTATTAAATATATTAATATTTTTAAAAGAAGTCTTTTATGCTCATCAAGGTGTTTTTTATATGATCTAAAATACCATTAATATTATAATTATTATTATTAAAAATAACTTTTCCATTTTCAAAAATTTTTAAATGTAATGTATTCCTGTGATGGCAGCAGTTAACAAAATCAGTGACAAATAATCCTTCAGAAATCATTCCAATAAGCTGATCTGACAGGGATTAAAAAAACAACAAAACATGTATTATTGTTATTATTATTATGTTCTGCTACATTTTTCTCAAGAATCTTTAATAAATATGAGTTAATAAAAAACACAACTTATTTGAAATTGCTTCCAAAATAAAAGTTTTTGTGTACATAATATATATGTGTGTACTGTGTGTATTTATTATGTATATAAATACTCACATCATGTGCATGTATATATTTAAGAAAAATATGTTTATAAAATAAATATATTTATATATAATATAGATTTATGATAGAATTATATGAATATAAATATGGAAATACATGTAAATATTTTCTAAATATATACTATATGCGTAGGCCTATGTCTTTATATATACGTAATAAATATACACAGTACACAAATACATTATGTACACATGTACACATTATTTACTTTATTTTGAATGCGATTAATCACTATTAATCATTGCCCAGCACTAGTGACATTTGTAAAAATTTAAAAATGTTATGTGAATCATGTGTTATGTTATATGTATATTATTATTATTAACTCCTTTTTTGTAGCACTGTATTTATTTTATAACTAACCCTCCACTTAAAATGGTCTTGACCTGCTGTTGATCTCAAATCATCAACATTAAGATAAATGCTAAATAAAAAGCAATGAATTCATTACCAAGAAAAAATATGATCACAGGATGATGGATGTACAGCCCAGTGTACTTTTTATTTATCAAGTCCCCCACAATCATGTCACCCTTCCTCTTATTTGAAATGACAACACCATCATCAGCTCAGTTTCTGCAGGGAAAAGACCATTTCTGCTCTATAAGACACATGATCCATCTTGATCAGTCTGTGTTGACATTAAGTGCTGATGGACCCCTCAAAGATTAAATGTCTTTAGTATCATAGTTAGTTTTAGCAGGAAGTATTTTTCATTATTAGACAGAGACAGCGGGCATGAGCGAGGGGTATAACAGAGTAGAGCGACAGCTGCGCTGCTTAGTCTTTGTTGCCAGAGTTAAAGAGTTTTGAAATTGTGAGAAATGCGGTGGATGTGTGTGTTTGTCTTTTATTGAAATAAAGATTATGTGAGTGTGATTAAGCAGCTTTTGTGTTGCTGTAAAAACAGGGTTTCAGAGTGATCAAGATGTCATTGAGTGAAAAATCATTATTTGCGGATAATTTTGGCAACGTCGACTCAAAATCTGAAATGCATAAGCTCAGTTCAGTGAGATCTACTACCATTCAATTCTAAAAAGGAATACGAATCCTGTGCTAACTGAAATATTTCATTTGACAAAAAGATTGAATCCAACATTTGGTAATAATATGAACTAAAACAGCTACCTAACAAAAAATAAACATAATAAAAGCATGATAACATGATTTTTAAAAAAACAAGATTTTTGAAAATAAAATAAAATTGAGTTATCTGTTTTTGCAAATGAACTCTTTATATAGAGACAAGCCCTAATAGTGCACTTCACACAAGCACTGTCAAACGTCTGTCAGATCAGGGTATCTTTCTTGACACACAAACCAAAAAGCTCATAAAATCTCCAAGGAATCCCTTCTCCATTGGGAGCATTAAGGTCAGCTCTGTGGCTCTCTCTTACACACATATAACTATTTTTAAGCCAGTGCCCCTTCACCTTGTTTTTGACTGGTGTGTCACTCTGAGGTTTTGCTGATCAGGGGCAGGTTCTTCTGAACCGCTCATTCTGTGCACCATACATACACATATGGCAAGCTAACCCGACAATGTTTCAAACATCAAACCACCCACACATCCCCCTCTGATAGCATGGGTGTTATGTACCTGTAGGTTGTGGGGTTTGTCCAGGGAATAGACCCGATGAAGCTGCTCTCTCCGAGCCCAGTAAAGAACCGTACTCCTGCTGGAACACTGCACACACATACAACAACTTAAATCAGTAACTTTATCATTCACAGTAAAATTAGGTTATTTTTTAAACGTGACTATAAATGAATCCATTATAAAACATGGCCATTGGGTTCAAGAAATCAACTTGTCTGTGATTGGCTGTTTTTCTAAATGCTTAAAAACATGTTGTAAATAGAAACCTTTGAAGCTCTCATGAGCACAAACACGAATATATACTGAATTGTTTTACAAATCCATTTTGCCAATATCCTAATATTACAGCCTTAACTAAGGGTGCTCTTTCTTTCATTTGAGAGTGCTTAGCATCCTCTAGCACCCGAATAGAACCAGGACTGCTTCAGAATAATTTCGCAGATTTCATTTCCCCCTTCACTGAAACCCTAAAATCGAATTTAGTCATAACTAGTTGTAACTAGTCATGGCACCAGTTCAAATTTGCAGAATGGAATATAAAAAAGCAGATTTGTTTTAATTGCATTAATAGTTGGGAGATAAATAGGGAGATAAATATTTAAATTGTGAGATATAAAATTACAATTCAGAGATAAAGTCACAATTAACTTTTAGTTTTAGTTTTTGTTTTTTTTCCCGGATGCAAATTAGCATCAGAATGATGGAGAGTAAATAATGCCAGTTTCATTATGGTTAAATGATTTCTTTTAAGGCCCACAATATTATATATCTAAAGCATTAAGAGAGCAAGTATTCTGCATCACTGTCCATATATTTTTACCTAGTAGACTGGGGTTTGCAAATCTCCAAGACTCGTTGTACGTTGAATACTGCGGATGGGAATAAGGACTGCCAGAGAAATCTCCTCCTGAAATTTCAGAAAAGACAACGAAAATTATTACATATGCATGTTCAGTTAGTCTAACTCTTCCATCTGAAAGTACATCCTATACTGTGTATGTAGTGTGTATGAGCCTAAAAGGTCCAATTGGCGAGGTGGAAGTGTCGATTTGTGACAGTTTTTCTCCTCCATTGCTTCAGTGTAGTTTTCCCCTTATCTCCCGCTTTCTTTCTCTCCCTCTTTTCCCTCGTTCTCCCTTTCCCCGGGGAACACTTTCCCTTTGCTGGCTGTCACAAAATCAGAGGCCCCAGCTCTCTCTCTCTCTCTCCCTTTTTCTCCATCTCTCGCTCTGTCGGTTCTGCCTGGCTGGTTTTGTGCCCCCCTCCCCTGTGTGTCAGCCCCCCTGCTGAAAGAGAGAAAGCAACAGAACGGAGGGAAAGGAGAGGAGAAATAAGCGATACACTGTGGGATAAAGTCCAGGAAGAGGATCGAGGAGATATATAGAAAAAAGGAAAAGCACTAGTAATCAATTTTCCATAAAAGTGAAAGTGACGTCTATCATCTCTGAGAGCTGTGAATAAGCACTTGAAGCAGTTTAACCAATAAATATCATCTTTCTTTGTACTTTTATATCATCAAAATAAAGAAATGAACATATATGGAACAGTTTAAAAACTAGCTGTTCAAAATTCTGACTTTTTTACTATGAGGTAGAAATTTACTTCCATACATAATGACAGAATTTTCATTGTGTTTGCAACTTTAAAACACATTATTTCAATGCAACTGAAGGAGCAAGTTCAAAACAAAACAAAACAAAAAATTATTAACTCAAACCTTTTGAACAGAAGTGTGGCATATATCACTTTTAGCTTTGTGTTGTCAAATTAAAACTTAGCTTTATATTTTATGCACTGTACTAATTTCATATACAGAATACAACGGATATAAAAAAGTTCATGCATACTGTATGTTATATAAAAGAATATGGATACATTAACACAGCATGATTCATTAAAATGTTGCTATCCCAGTAAAGCTTTAAGTGTTTTTCATTTTTATATTTTATGCTGAATTTGATAAATTCCTATGTAACATCATAAACACAGACAGTGAAAAAGGGCATAGTTGAAGGTAAATGAAGTAGGATAATCTAAAGTGCATGTCTGGAGCTTTGCTCCTACCCTTAACCTTCAGCATGCTTTTAGATAGGATCGTTGGCATGGTTACCTCCCCTCCGTCAACTCTGCGCCACAGCAACTACCGCATGTCAGGTTGTTTTGGGAAGATGCTGGTGAAAGTGCGGGGGATGACTTATGGATGGAGAAGAAAAGAGGGATGGGGTCTCCCCAGTGAGAGAGATGGGTTGCAAGGTCATAAATGCTTGTCAGAAGTGGGGGAAACATGGGGGATTCAGCTAGAGGGAAATACGAGACAAGGTTACGGATCTTGCTCTGAAGAGAGGGGACCCGACAAGACCCTTTGAGTCACGGTGGCAACCGGGGAGAGCATCGACAGACACACCAGCGTGACAGACCGGAGACACGACAAGAGACATGTTGTTGTTGTTGTTGTTGTTGTTGTTGTTGTTTTGGCTTGGGTTTATTTGCTGTGTTCAGGGAGTTGATACAAGGGTTGGTGAACAGTTCTTCATCCCACAGTTCTTGCTTTTTTATACCACTCTATTTGTCTTGTCACACTAGAGTTTCCACTTGTATCCACTTATGTTACCTTGCAATTGATACTGAAGCTAAGCAAGCAAATCCCACCTTCAAGTTTTGCTTTTCTTTTTTTTTTAATCATAGTTAGAATTTTGCTAGTTGGGAAGCCACATTTAAAAATAGTAGCTGATTAAAGTAAAGAAAGTCTGTAAAAATAAAGCACAGGGTAGTGTTAATATAAAGCTGTTTTTCAGATTGATTTTCCTAGCTGTTTTCTGGATATTTTAAATCATACATTGCATTACATTGCATAATGTCTGTAAAGTTAATGATAATATCCTGGAAGAAAATTAGCAGTACATTTTCTCTGTTTTTACATTCACTCATTTTTCAGTTTGGTAGTTATTTTGCCTAATATCATATGCCCTTCTTTCTTCTTCATTAAAAACAAACCAAAATGTAACATATTTAACAAAATCCTGACCTTGATCATTGGTCTCTGTTTACAACTGCATTGACGAGATGCTATTAGAGCAACAAGGAAAAGCACACAAGTTGTGAAAAAAAACAAAATGAATAAAAATGCAATATGAAATACAATACATGTACTTTCTTTTCTGAGCCTCATTGCAACAAGTTATAGCATTCATCTGTCAGCTGTTTGCCGACCGACCGACCCTGCTTGTATTCTGGACTATTCTTGTACATTGCCTTCTCTATACCTGTTTGTCTTTGTTTAGACCCTGCTTGTTTGACCTTGATTATTGATTAAAGGTAGCAAATGGATCTGCACATTTCAGTTGCCTTCATCACACATATACTTTGCATCAACTTTTTCATAAATGCATTCTAATAACCATAAAAAAGAAAAATTCAACTCTCATCTGTTTGGCAAAAAAATTGATAACTAACAACATATTAGAGACAAACTGGACCACAATTTCTACTTTTTTCGCGGTTTAGCAGTGATCCTAAATAATATTATATTAAACGAAAAATATAATTTATAACTGTCTAAAGAGACAGACGAGCTCAAAAAAGTAAGTAGCCCTTTACCAGGATTACCAGGTTTGTGTAACAAAACTAGCTGAATGACCATATCTCAAATATTAAAAGTTAATATGCGACTACCAAACCTAAAACTTTAAAACGACTATAGTAGAAATCATAAACACACAGTTTCTTAAAGCAACTTGCATGCAGGACCTCAAAAGGCTCCCTAGCAAAGCTTACTAAGACAAAATATTTTTGTAATATATATTGGTTACAATATACAATTGGAAATATCTAAGGGGGGGTTAAAAATAGCCCAATTTAGCAGAAAAAAACCTTAATAGTAAAACAAAAAACAACAACTTTACAACAGCTTTTATTTTAATAACAAATAGGTAGGTGTTTTTTCAGTTAATTTCACATTTTCACATGATGTTGGATCAAGAAAATATTAATGAGGTAGTATAATTTAAGTCGCATACTTCATGTATCTAGGTGAACAGTGTTCAAAGCCATTTACATGCTATTGTGTTTGTGAATATGAATATCTCAGTGAGAGAATTCGTGTGTATTTTTGTGATTCTGAAGTGGCCTGTGGATTAAAAAATAGCTAAAAGAAAGGAGGCCAAGGGAGTCTGCAGGAGAATGAATGAATTAGTCAAGGGTCAGTGATGATTCTCATTAAAAACAAATTACTGATGTTGAGAAGGGACAGCTGTGTGACTGGGGTCTAATAGTCCAGCCACTCCTGCTGAAGACTCAAAGCCAGTCCACCCGCCCCACACTCTGCCAGCCACCCAACACCCCCCACCCTTCCTCATCCCATAACCCCCTGGGAGTGCTGTCAACCTGGCAGATGGGGGGAGACAGGAAGTGGCAAAGACAAGACCCCCTCCCACTGGGACCTCAACTGAAATAAAGCAGAGGTGAAAAGGGGGTATTGGGAGAGTGACTACAGCAGGACCAGCGTAAGACGATGAGAGAGAAAGAATGAGGGTGGCACATGGATGAAAATTAGCCTGTTTGTTATTTTCAATGAAACTCCCTTTTTTAGAAATCTCTTTAGAAACCCAACCTTGTATGATAGGAACTTAAAATAGCTGTTTCTGTGTATGTGGAGTTTGGGTAGATTTGTGGAGTTAACAATTGATTGACGTGCTTGTCTGCAAGTAGGACTCACCAGGTACCATCCCTGTGAGGGAGGGTGTGGAGTAACTACCCTGCCCCGTTGGAGGAACATGAGGAGGGTAACCAGGGAGCGTGGTGCTGGCCAGGTCGCGACCTGTAAAGATAAAAAAAAGAGCATTTCTAGCATGAATAGGATCAACTCCATAGGGAAGAGTTTATTGATCTGACTTCTCAGTGTCTCGTTCCAATCACCAAAACCCCTTATGAAGCAATTTCATCTATAATTGTTCCGTAAACTAGGCTTTAACCTTTTTTATTGGCTTGTTAAGTTGTGACATAATGTTTGAGGGTCCAAACCTTCAAGATCTCCAAGATCTCAACAGCCGCTATTCATTTATAGCACCCATTTAAACTATGTTAAAAAAATACAGTGTCTCAGGCACCAATATTTTTACATTTTTTAATAAATAATCACTTACCACCAGGGGCATCGCTAGTCTTTACTGAAATAATGCCATCTCAGTACATTATTAATTTTAAATTAAAATATTACTAATATCAATGACTGACTAACAATGAAGATTAGACCTGAGACCTAAGAATAATTTCCTGACAATATTTCCGTCAGTTGTTTAGAAGCTGGCAATTAATGCAGAACAAATAATTGCGAATAAATAGAGTTTCCAACAAAAGTAACCCAGCTAATGATTTTTTGCTTCCCAGAATATTCTGAGAATGTTCATTTTTGGTTTTGATACTTATTATTATTTAACAGTCTTTTTAAAATAGTATGTATACGCTTATTTAATGCGTATGGTGATTATTTAACACATACGACCCATAGTAACAAATTTTCAATTAAAGAATAGTGTAATTTAAAAGCTGGTACAGAAAGAGTTCACACTGCAAAGTGAATGAAGCATGGATCTATGCTGTAGCTTATTAAATCAGATAAGTGACATCTTATGAGCTTGGTAAACTAGCGACATCCTGTTTAACCATCCCGATTAATACAGCCATCTCACTTTATGTCAGATCACAAATCTGCCTTTGCCCCAGTAATAGGGCCTCTGGTATAATTATGCACTGATGTATGACAGGATGTGGTAGTCTATGTTAGTGTACAACGTACATACCCCTGTCTCCTTCAGGCCTGCTTCACTTAAGGCATATTCATAAGAACAAACCAGAAAATCAGGTCAGTGAAGTTAAAGTTTTTAAAAAACGATCTCTTTAGGCACAGGTAACTGACCCGTATGTGACAGTCAGCACCGAATAGATTGTCTATTGGAGATCATTTAAAGCAAACAAGGATGGATTAATAATACTATTAATAAGAGATTTAACTTGTCCATTTCACAATGATCATTGGGCAGTTTCTAAATTTAATTCTCTCTCGCTTTATCTCTCCTCTCTCTCTCTCTCTGTTGTATGGATGTATAACTGTATTAGGCTACATGACATGGCTGTCAGAGTGAATCATCTCTCAGTCTGCACATGGTGCTGATCTGTAGACTGCAGCCCATTCATCATAATAAACACCATCACACTCAGTTCATCCATCCCCTTCAACACAGCCACCGTTTAAGCCTCCGTAGGGCCTGTGAGGGGGAGGGGGGCAAGGAGGGAAACTGAATACTTTATCAGAGATTAAAAAGGGTGATAGAGAAGACGAGAGAAGGTATAAGAGACAGAGGCAAGGTGAAGAATAACTCAGGGACGGAGAAAGAAGAGTGTTAAGATAGAAAAAAGGGTAAAGTGTGGAATGGGAAATTGTTGTGCAACATGACTACTATATGACCTTTAGGTAAACATTATGCAGGTGCAGATTCTATGTTTGCTGGGTATAAAGCAAATGAGATGTGAGTGGTTATAGGTCACATATCAGTCAAAAAGACTCATAAGTATTATAAATATATACACAGAAAATGGAAAGTGTCTTGAGTGAGTCAATAGATGTATTCAAAAATACTTATTCATTTGGGAAACAAGTGATTGAATACTTGACTTTACAATTCTTTACAATTGCTATTTCTCAGGTAATATTACCTCTTATTGATTATGCTTATATTATATATCAAAATGTGGGGGGCTGGTTGAGCATGTCTTGTTTTGTATATCTGTGTGTGTATGTTTGTATATGTATATATATGGTTGTTTTGTTTGTTTTAATATCTTATTTTTGCGTTATTAGCTGCCCCTTGAAAATTAGATCACAACTCAAGGTGCTATCCTTCTAATAAATTTAAAGTACCATTCAAAAAGGGGCAACCCGTTACAAGCATTGGGGCAAGTTGTCAGAATGGAGCTTAAACAACCAAATAAATACCTTTCAGCAATATGTTAGCAATGAACAATGTATGCCAAAACGTAAAAAGTAGCATACCAAAATATTGGTAATTAACGTATCTTTAGCATTTTAAAAAATATATGTGACCACTTGCCCCAGTGCAAATGTACCTTGCCCGGATCTGATGCAGTTACACAAAGAGTTTCACACTCTCTGTTCTGCTGGTTGCCATGTTAGGTGACAGGAAGACATTAGTGAAGACTGGATACTAATCCACTCTGGGTCAGTGGACAGGGCAACAGCGAGGGACAGAGAGAGATGGACTCTTCAGAGGAAGAACAGACAAGGCCTAGTCCTCTGAGAGACGTTGTCAGAAAAGAGAAGAATGAAATAGGGTAGACAGGAAAGATTTTCTTCCTCAAAAAAAAAAGGAGATAAAATCATTCGGGAAAAAAATATATGAGTAGTAGAGACTTCTCGATCTCATTTCCTTTTCTATAAACTAAACAAGAAAGATAAAAATAGCCAAAAAAATTATTTCTCTTTATATTTTTTAAACATATATTTTCTGCATTCCTGTATAAATGTTATTGCTTAAATGTATCATTTGTAAATTGAAAAAAAAAATTGTTATCATAAATGTAAATATAAAATATTACTTTGTGCCAATAGGGGGCGCCATTATGCAAACAAGAAGCACCCGTTCCATAGTCTTTTCACATGGTCCATTATGAGGCAAGCTGTGTTTGTAATTCATTCTGGCTTTCTCTCCTCCACACACACACACAGTCTAGACATACAGGTTTCGCTCTACCTTGTCAGATGGTCCACAAATCCCAATTCCATGATTCCCTCGTTAGGGCTCCTGTCCAAGCAGCTCTTAATTAGCGCTCCCTTACTCCCAAATGGAGTGAGCCAGTAAGGGAGAGAACGAGACGTGTATATAGTAATTACAGGTCTCCATCCACTCCCTCTGTCCCTTAGGATATAGAGTGTGAATCTGAATCACTGAGCACTGTTTAACAGGTCTGATAACACTCTCATCTCACCTCTGAGCTGCCCACTGCAAGCTGATCCACAATCAGGCACTTCTAATACGTGTTTAACACAGCTATGATACAGATCTCAGACAAAAGTGTCTGTGATTTAATTCCAGTTCCAACATAGTAATTTACATTTCTGTGTTTTTTAAATAATTAAGCCTTACATTTTTTATCCACTAAACAAATCAAGCTTTTTTTTCTCCTGTCACGGAATTAAAAAATACTAAATTAAAAAGTCTGAATTTAC
>JAUMHE010000042.1:868964-895702 GCA_032359235.1 Enteromius mattozi | reverse complement strand
GTGTGTGTTTAACATATAGGTAGTTTGCTTACCAGACACAAGTGGATACGATTGAGGTCCTGCAACAGTGGAACCCAGTTCTGCTCCCGTCTGATTGGCTAAGCTGTTCTTCATCTCCTCCAGCCCGCCAGCCAAAGACGCCATAGCCGAGTAATCAGATGTCTATGGAGAGAGATTTCATTAGATGACTACAATGGAAGAAAATCACCTTCCTGAAATCATGTTGTATGTTAACCCTCATCTTTGTATTTGTGAATGGCACACAGGTACGTAGTCGACACTAATGAGTAGCGGTGGCGTAGATCCAGGTGATGTATGTGGCCGACCTCAGACTGACCCCGCTTGTGTGCTTTCATGACCAATTACTTACAATGATCTCTGTCCCACCCCACACCCACAGTGATTCATCTCCATTGGCGGTAATGGGGTTTGTCACTCAGGTGTGGATGTGGTTTGATGGCAGAGTTTGGGAAGTGGATATCGCTTCTGTTTTAGTCCAGGAGGAGGTTATTAATAACCCTGATTAGAAGTGAATTAAACCCCAACAAAATCCTGATGGTACACCTGCCCCTGCTGTTACCATACAGTTACGTCATTACAAGCTATTACCATGCACTTTAACATTCCTGTAAATAAATGTTAAGCTGCAAGTAAGCTTGTGCTTTTTTACGGGCATACTAATCCTCTCTGTCCACTCAGAATGGCTTCCGTTAAAAAATATATACCAGAACCACATAATTTGATTTCAGGAAGAGTTGTATGGATTTTAGTCTGTCCATCTATATTTGTACTCCTAAAAGTTATACATTCACAAGCACATGTTCAGCTTTTAAATCTGTGTAATTACTGACTTGTTGTCTACATGACGTTCTAATGATATGAAAGATACCCTCAGACTCAGTGATTTTGCTAATTGTTCCCTATTGTAATATGCATTCAAAGCTTGTGCTTTTTTTGTTTTGTTTCTTGTAGTTTCTTTAGGACCAAATCAGAAAATTTGAATGATTTCTTAAGAATTGTAATAATTGAGAATAATTAATAAATAAGAATGCAATAATATTTCACAATACTACTGTTTGTACTATATTTTTGATCAAATAAATGCACCTATCTATCTATCTATCTATCTATCTATTTATATATTAAGCACATGCCATTTCAACTGCAAGAAAACTGAATTGTTTGTTTGTTTGTGTAGTTAGCCCAGGTTATTGAGAGATGGAGGTTTGTCTAAAGTACAAAAAAAAAACTTTATAAAACTTTAATTCTAGATACTAAAATTACAACTGAAAAACCCCAACTTTTAAATCCATATCTAATACACAGGGTAAGCAGGGTGTTTGTGTATGAATGTATGTGTGTATCCCAGTGACCCCTTAAACACCTCAGTGCTCATCACCACGGCGAGGGCAGTAGACTGTGACCTTACCAATCACAGCTCACACCGTCCACTTCCTCTCTCTCTCTCTCTTTCTCTCTCTCCATCCCTGACTCCTTTCCACTGTCTGTTTCAGTCATTCAGTCTGAGATAGGCATTTCCTCTCTATTTATGCGGCTCGCACCCGCCCCTCATCATGTGTGTATGTAGATGGGGAGGTTAGCGCTAGTAATTGGGGATTATGAAGTTTGGCCCTGCCTCTGACAGCAGCCTAGTGAAGATGGATGATTCTCATTTTAGCCTGTAAATGTTGTCAATTCTGAAGCTACGCAACCCATCAGCGCCCATGATGCACACACACACATTTCACATATAGACGCGGCACACACTCACACACACACACCACAGCTGGGGCAAAGATTGGAGAGAAGCCAGACACTGAGAGAGAGAAAAAATGTGTAAAGGAATGGGGTTTGTAAAATAAATTGAAAAAAAACGAAGAAAAAAAACAGTAAAAGAAAAAAAAAAACAACAACAAAAAAGACTTTTATTGATTTTGACTAAATAACAAGCACATAGCCTTTCTGAAACTCACTGGAATTCTATTTCAACTGTATTCCTTGCTCTCTCGATTTCTCTCTGGGGTCACAGTTTTCTCGGGGGTCATTTTTGACACAGCCCCTCTGTAATGGCTCTTCTCTCCGCTCACATCAATAACAGATGAGGCCCCTAATCGCGCGACACCAAAATAATTTCACCCCAACCCGCAGCCGCATTTACATAATAGTATTTCCTCTCAGACGCTCTTTCTCTCTTCCATTCCCTCTATCTCCCTTCCTCTATTTTTTCTTCAGCTTGTACGTATTGTCTCTTCGAAGAGCCTGTAAACTGCACTATGTGTGTGTGTGGGACTGAGGAAGAGTGATGGGGGAGGTATTTAGCAGCGCATGCAGTATTAAATGAGCCTGACTGGCAGGGAGGCATTTATTGGTGAGCTTCTCTGAAACAGACAGTCGCAGTTCTCAGCATGTGTAATACACACTCACAATTCTGCATACTTTATTTGAGACCACGTTGCCCTGTACTTGCCCTGTAAAGATTTGCAGTGAAAAATCTGTGAAAAAAAATCTATTTTTAAGGGGTGACTTTACTGCATATACATCTGTAGGAGTTTCACTTTAAGATGCAACATTTATGGAAGCAAAGTTCTTAAATAAATCACGCAATGTTTTGCTGTAGTCAATTTTCTGGTGTTTATTGCAGTTTCAGTCTGATTTGCTCTGTCTTAACAAATCTGGCCCAAAGTGTCAAACATTATATCACATTACATCAATTTCAGTATGAAATGTCTAGTGAGTGGCACTAAAAGCATTTTCAGTTTTATCCAGTTTGTACCAGGTGAGCTACTGAGCAAGTTTACTATGTCAGAAAAAACAGACTATGGAGCTAGCTATATAATGCAAACATCACACTGAATTAGTTTACATATCTTGCACTATGGTTAAAGTGTTTTGGGGTCATAACATAATATTGTTCAAGCAACCATATGAAAATAAGTCTTTATTAATTGATAATCTGCCTTGAAATCGTTTTTAATTGTGTTACTGACAGAGTGTTCTTTTAAGCTGGTAACTGCAGTGAATTGCATTTATATGTATATATTTTTCTTTTTTTTAAATGCTTGAGTAACAAGTGCATAAAATTTTGCTCTGAACTCTATATTAATATTTACCTCTAAAGGTCATATAAAAAGAAAAACATATTCACTTTATGAATGACTGAAAATTTCCCTGGAAAGTGCCTTTATCGCTCTCTCTCTCTTCTCTGAGTAATTAGTTCAGTGTAAGGGTTGTTGGGCTGTTGATGTATCTCTGGCATAATGTAAGTAGATGGAAAGAGGAAAATTCAAATGAAATGACTCTCACGAGCGTGCACTGTTTTATATGCTCCCCCTTGAAGTGCAGGACACTAATTAATAGATCTGCCAGTGCTTAATGGTCCTTCCAGCACCACAAACTGAGAGATGGAGAGAGCAAATGAGAGGAGAAGTGAAAAGAAATGTAAAAGAGGCGGAGAAAGGGCGCAGGAGGGGAGGATGAAAGATGAAAAAAGAAATTTCATCACTATCTAATAGATATAGCTTGATGGTAAATTTATGGGTGGAGAGAAAAGAGATACATTTACATTTTGTACATTTACATGTTTACTACCATAGCAGATGTTTTTTTTACCACGGTGACTTTTTTATAATTTTTTTTTTTCCATTCTAATTAAAAAAGGCATTTATCTAGTTTCTTGCTTTGTATGTAAGGCTTCTATACATAAGCCATCAAATAATCCTTATTTACTTTTACAGCCATATTGTGTTATTTATTGCACCATTGATCTATTCTAACTTAAACTTTAAAGATAAAAATTTTTACATAAGCTTAATGGTGGTGATAGATAGAAGTCGTGCAATGATTTGTAGTACATTTATAGCCTAAATTTTACTTTTTAGTTTTGCTGACTGTATTTGAGATTTAGAATCCATAACAGTTGTGTTCATTTGTCAAGATTAACTTGATGAACAAAACATGTCATATGAAATTTTGTCGGTTTTGTTTATTTTCTGCAATAATCCAAGGGCCAATGGGAAAAACCTGCTTTTGTCGAGGGAACCAGGGCTATGCTAATGGGTTGGCCTACAAGAATATGTCATCCCTGGCAGGTTTTATCTTTCCAAATTAGATTGCTATTTGTAAATAGCCTAAAGATGCCTTGTGCCACTACATGAAGTTTTAAAAGTTACAGAAGTTCAGAGTGAAACGTCTTTTGACTTTGTATGATACAGTGCATTTCATAGTGCAAACTTATATTTAAGAGCAGGGAAATGTTTAATTTCATGATATAACATTTAAAAAAGGGAGGAGCTAAATAAAGAGATTAATGGAGAATTAAAAGTGTGTACATGTGACCCTTTAAAGTTATTTTCACTGGTGTAAATTAATATAAACAGCTTGATTTGATATTAAATAGTAGGGATTTATTTTAATGTTACTACATAAAGCACACTTTTAGGTTATCAAAAAAAAAGTAATAAATCAATGATATAATCACACCATAGTTTTTATATATAATTGAATCCTTAAGTATCCTAATCTAATCAGCAACTACAGAGGAAAGAACAAAATCAAGTCCCAAGTTCATTTCATGCCCCTAGAACACACAAACACACTCAAACAGAGTCAAGCTCTCCATCATTTCTCTCTCTTTCAGCAGCATTCACTCTGTCAGTGGGCGGAAAACAACCCGTCAGTCAATCACGCAAGACCACTTAGCATATACCTCTCTCGCACACTCACGTTTCTGAAAAAGAGACAGCTCAAAATTCCCAGTTCTCAATTTGTCTGATCGTTTGTGCCACAACAAACCTGACTCACACACACCCAAGGGATGTGGATTGACCCTAAGGTTAATGCCCTGCTCAGTAGCCTTTGACCTTGCCAGCCTCAGCGCTCGGTGGTGAAATGGACAGAGGAATTATGGGGTCTTTCAGACAAGTCTATAGAACTCTGACACTGGCCTTGTATGTGTGTCTAAATGAATGTGGGGGTGATAGCATTTGACTTTTGAGTGACATCTTTGACTGCCTATTCTTGTGATCAATTTTTATGCTTTACATGATTGGCTGTATGTGCATACAGCTGTACTTTTGCATCGTATCTGTTATGTGTCAGCATGTCTAGCCATACTGGAATCATTTACAAGTACTGCAAACATGAACATAGCCATAGACCAGAATGGAGTCAAAGACTAGAATGAGACAAAGACATTCTAGAAAGCCTATTTTAAGTGATTTTTAAATGGTAAAAAGCTGCGACAGAAATATTCTAATCACAATTTAGCCAATCCTGTCGAGACACATCTTTCACAGATCATTTACTTTAAACTTAAAATGTCCCTTATATGACTCTAAATTAAACTTACTTTTTCACTAACCGTCCCAGGACTGCCACTGATGATTTCTGATGGTAACTCAAACATATAAACACTATGCCATGTGGGTAACTTTTGCAAACTAATGAACAAGTGTTTGCTACTTAACCCTAAACCTCTACGCAGTGCTGGGACTTAACCTCAGCCAAAAACTCTATAGAGGGGACTTAAGCAGCAGCGGGGTCAAAGCCCCAGCATTACCTCATAGAGGTGAAAGTTCAGCATTAGCTTCAGTGTGGGGGTGCATAGGTCAACAGCAGGGTTTGGACAGGGTCAAGCAATGCTGGCAGCCAGGCATGGGCAAGCGTGAGCTTTAAGAGGAGGTGCACACAACCAACGTGGCAGGATACACACCCCTTCCCCCCCAGCCCTTACCTGGGCGGGCTTGTAGCTGCTGCTGTCAGGGACGGGGTAAATGTCGAGATATGGCTGTCGATCAAAGACATGGTCCAATACCTCGAGCTGCTGTGGTGTAAAGAGCTCTCCTCGCATCTGCTTCCGCAGGAAGTCCCGCCCTGAGTGGGCATGGCCATTCGCCAAAGGAGAATCCTGTAGAGCTGGAGAGAAAGTCAAACAGATTTAATGAAAATGCAGTTAAGTATAACGTAGTATTTACAAAAGTGGAGCATTTAAGAGTAAGATCTACAAGCTTGAGTTTTAGATGTTTTAAAAATATCTATAAACCATCTTTACTGTTACAGAAATGTAAAGTAATTTTTGGGGAGCAAAAAAAGGTTGTTTATCTGATGTTTGATAAGTCACAGCTAACTTAGAAGTCACTTTCAAACCAAGTGTGACAAATTTACTTGACCAACTTGAAAATGGGTGTAATTTGCATGTGTAACATTTGCTAAATCCTGACTGCAATGATTACAACATGAATAACTCTTCGCCCCCAAAATTATGATAAGAAATGTACAAAAACCTTGCCAAATATTACTAAAAATCTTTAAAAAGTCTTACATTTAGTTCAATATAAATTTGGAGATAGAAAGACAAGAACTCTGATAAAGCTTAATATGACAAACTTCAAAAGGCTATGATTTCATAGAATAAATATGAGGTCTGCATTTTGCAAAGTCATGCTGCTACTTTGTGTACAGTGATTACTGGGGAAACCACTATATTTCTGTCGATCCCAAAGTGTCACCTGCTGGTAGAGATTGAATTCACATTTTCAATAAGCTTTTCTTCTGTTCATTCCAAAGTAAAAATCAATAAATAATTTATGCAGCAAACGCACAGTTGTACATGTTAACCTGTGGATCGGCAAGAAGCCAATGCATCATACAAATCTAAACAATACTATAAGAAGAAGAGATATTTTACCATAGACATTACCCTACCCCGCTCATATGGTATAATTTTATCAACCTGGTCTCATAAAAATATATATCTCTGTGCACTTTTTTGTGACACACCATTTGTACGTGCTTTACTGCACGTTTCGCCACAATCTCAAAGAGAAATGTCCACTGAGTGGCACTAAAACACAGAGTCAATACGTGAACCCTGGGACATTTTATTACGTTCATATAGGTACATACTGCTGTTTTACGCCGATATAGGTACGTATTGCAGTGGTTCAGAATTGAAATATCCATGGACTGTTGCTAAAAGTTAATGCTCTATCATGTTGGAAATATGCCCTACACCAAATCCAACCCTATACCTACACAATAGCGTTAACAAATGCAAAACTGACAAATGAAAAATGCATTTGTTGATGCAACCGTGCCATTTCAACTTCCTTTTACACATATTTGAACTGTTTTGTCAAACTGTAGTTACACAGGATTCGAACCGGAGCTCCTCGTCTCTCAAGTACATCTCTGTATTCTGTGAGCTACCGAACAAACCTACCGTCTATGGAAACCCATGGATATGAAGCTGGATATGTGTGGTGCTAATGTTTAAAGCATCAGTTTTCAAATATCCAAGCATATTAATATTGTCATAACATGATATTCTTCAAAATGTAATTGAGCGAAAATGACATTTTATTAAACAAAACTCTGTAAATCTGTGTGAAAAGGAATAAAAGGTGTCAAGAGTTTTACTGCCTCTAGTGTTCATTTCTTTTGGAAAGTGCAGAGATTTGTACTTGTTGGTACGTATTTCATGTCTCGTTAAAAAGTGTACTAAGGTACATTTAAGTCATGAAACCAGGTAGATTTTGGGACCTGAGTAGTAGATGTTCGAATGGTTCTAATTACATGCTGTAAAAACATAAATAATAATAGTGAATTATGTTTCTTGGTCATTATGATCTTAAGGCTAAGTACTTGAACTTTTCTGGAAACTATCATACAGAGACTCAAGCACATAAAGGCACACAAACATAGATTCTTGGACTTGCGTCCTCCTCTCTGAGTGAGTGTTAAGGCAGCGCGTGAGTCAGTTATTACTGGGCTGTTGAGTTTCTGAAGAGACAATTATAAGAGCTGAGAAAGCTACAGCCCTCAAATGATTACAGGGAGAGAAAAAGAGAGAGAGAGAGAGGGATGAAAAAAGAAGAATAGAAACGAAAATCCCTGATATAGAGCCAATTCATTTCTTCAAAATGCCTCTGAGAGGTTATTCTAGGGAGTTAGAGTCAGAGGCCAGAGCAATCCCCACAAGACGAGAGAGAGAGAGAGAAAGAGAGATATGGAGGGATAGAGGGATAAAATGACAGGCAGACAAAGCAGCTATCCAAACATTCCCTTTTCCTCCTTCATTTGAACACAGAAATCGATCCATTTGAATGTGAATTCAGATCCAGTTTACAGCCATTTGTGGTTATTTAAAAGAAAGATCTTCTTGTCTCTGACTGCTTGATGCCGTGCAGGTCCCATGTGTCTCTAATACACCTCAACGCCAGGATTTACTTCAGCAAAGCTTAAATGCTCTCACTCGCTCTGTCTCTCTCTCACACACACACATACAGAAAGAACACACAGCGAGTATATGATCTCCAGTGTTTTGACCCTCTTAATCCCAGCGGTCAGTGTGTCTGATAGAATTCAATTGATCAATCATGTCTGTGAGATGGCACCATTTCAGCAGGTTTATTGCTTTCCACTCTTCTCAAAGACTGTCCACCGACAGCACACACACACACACACACACAAAAGATGTCTGAAAGTGTGCATCAGTGCACATATCTTGGTTTAAAAAAAAAAGAGGCAGTTTGTAAACTGCCACACTCTGGAGTGTTTGTGTGCATGGTTGTTTATGCATCAGCAGGGGCTAAAACATCTGAGACCACTAGTGAAAATGTATTTTATTTTGCATTTTTCTCATTTAATACACTTTATGACACTTGTATGACAAAATATATTATTATCTCAATTATATTCACATGAATATTTTTTATAACTGGTTTGTCCCCCTTTTCTTTCAAAGACAGAAGCATGAATCACACAAGTGCAATCATGTTGATGTTCTTATGTTCAACATGATTTGAAAATGATGCAAAGAGCATCTTGTGCTCAGCAGAAGAAAATCTGAGTTCATATAGTCAATAGTACAATTATTATTATTTTTTTTTATTATTATTACTGACCTATAGTGTAACATTTGAATTATATTATATTACATTATATATCCTAAAATAATAATAAAAAATAAAAAAGATTTCCCTCTAGGTTTCAGTTAACCAATTTCACAAAATTTTGCAAGCAAAAAAGGCCCTTTGTCTACTGTCGATAGGGTTGCGATATATGAAGCACATCTCACACAGAAGCCACTTTCTAACCAACAAGTTTGAACCCACTGCGAAACCTGCATTAAGAAATCTTTCACCCTCAAATTTAACTCCTATTTGCTGGATTCCTATTGAAACCAGTACATGTGACCATACCTTAAGAATGAACATTTCCATAATTCCTAACATTTCCACTTAATCTACTTCTTATATGTCCTGAAACATCCATATCCATCTGGGATCACTTGACCTTAGGAAAACACAGCCAGCGAGTGTAAAACAATGTTATGGACTTTTTTCCAGTCGTTATTATTACACAGAGACGTGTTTATCTGTGACTGTTTGTGTGTGTGTTATGCGTGTAACTGTTTCACAGTGTCAGCCACCGTGTGTGAAATGCAATTTCAGACAGATCTGGAAGCCCACTCAGCCATATCAGAGCAAAAGAGAGACAGAAAGAAGAGAGGTCACCAATAAAGCTATTTTCACTAAATTTAAACAAACACACCATACCAGAATCACGTTTAACAAACCTTTCTCAAGTTTCCAACCCCCTAAAAAAAACCACACGCACACAAACAGACTCATTGGTCTTAGGTATTCAGTTGGCCGGTGTTTCTCTGGCCTTTTGTCTTTGAGCCTCTGAACCTGCTATAGGGAACCACTCTCTGTAACCAGACACAATACAGCCCAGCTGCATTCAGGGTTAACCCCACTATTCACACACACACACACACACAGAAGGAGAACGGAGGAGAGGCATCTTCCTTGCATCAAAAGCAGAGACAATAGCAACAATGAGATCACCGTTGTGCCCCCTCTGTCTCTTTCCGTCTTCCTCTCTCTTTCTCTCAGGGGTGAGGTTGAAGGTTTTTTGGGGCCAGAGAAAACTGCTCGGTGGATTCGTTGTGCACTTGATACACTTAGAGAGAAAGAGTGTGTGTGTGTGAGTGTGTGTGTCAACCTTGACAGATCAAAGTATGAGTCTCTGAAAGGGGGATACCAACCTTTAACAAATCCCACTGTTATCATCTATCCCCTATCCTCCCTCTCTCTCTCTCGCTCCCCCTCTCTTTCACAATCCCCCCACCTTATTAAAAATTTCCTCTATCTTCCATTCAAAATATTCCATAGAATGAACGAGATAAAAATGACTGAAATGACATATTAAACAGAAGAGAAAACCACATCTGTCCTGATGATGTCCACTGTGGATGCAAACAGATGATTTTGTATATTTTTTTCAATATTTTTCTTTTTTTTTCTTTCTTTTCCTTCATGTTTTGAAGCTGTTACCTTAAAGAAAGGTTTCTTTATTGTTTCAGGGGGCAAAGAGAACATTGTCCGACCCCTCTGCCCCATACCACAGGCCTCCTGTCTTTCTTTATTCTATTTCTCCTTTCCTCCACTCCTCCCCTCGTTCATTCCTCCTCCGTTCAGAGAGAATGGGCAGACACAATGCTTCTGTTCTAGAGGCCCCACAAGTCAAGTTCTCTCTTTCAGATCACTTCCCCTGGGTCAAAGGGCATCAGTGGGCTTTCCCCAAACACATATACACAACACACACACACTAAGCCATCCAAACCCTCTGCTACTTCCTTTCCTGCTTGCGTGCAGCTGGAAATCATAGTGTCTTGCTTCACTAAACATGCTTTTTGCCTCCCTTTCCTTTTTTGAAAGCATTACCACTAAGTATAGACATTCCTAGTATTACATAGACGCAATTTAGTGAAGTATATGGAAAATGTCTTTATTTAATTTCTCACTCTTTTAAGGGCTGGGTTTCGAAACCAATTCTCCAATTCGATTCCGATTCACAAGCTATATAGTTTGATTAAAATTCACTTGGGTATAGTTCAATTGTATTTAAATATACATGAAAGAAATTCTCTTTGCCACTGATGCCAATTCATATTCATTGTAGGAATCAGTTTAAAGGTTGCACTGTATGTTTTTGATTCACCTAAAAACAGCTCATAAAAGTCATTTGTTGCATGAACTGGTCAACCCTAGTTGCCTTTTTTTGTTTCATTAAAAAACAAAATGTTTTGACCAGTATGTTTTGGATTTTGTAAAAAGAACTATTTAATAAGGAATTGAACTACACTCTTAAAAATAAAGGTTCTTTACTGGCATCAAAGGTTCTATAAGCATATTTTTTTCCAGAAATTATCAATATTGGTTGTGCTATATGTTTTCACTATAAAAAAGCATCACTCATTGCAGTAGTCAGTCTGATCCCACTGTATGTTTCAGGAATCACTCAAACTGATCACACTGTATGTTTTTGCTTCATTGGCGCACACTAGTTGCATTAAATGTTTTTGTATGCAGGTCGCATCTCAATCAAGATTTCCTGTCTAACTCAGGGTATATTTAACTGTTTAACATGCAAAGCAACTGGAAAACTCACAATGACTCGGATGAAAGACCATTTCTTTTGCTGTAATTCTGCTGGAACGATGCAGAAAACATTCTTTTTTTTTTCTTTCTCACTCACAAAATCATGCACTTATCGTGCTTTATGATTTTAAAATTTGCAAGCAGTATAGGCTACTAGCTGCCAAAACTATCACTCATGTTACTTTATGCCTTCAGCAAACCCATGAGAACGTCCCTCGCAGCGAGCGCGCTGACACACTCACATACTGCAGAACATCACAGCACTGACCACCCGCAGTTTCACCATGTCAATTAAACACACAAATTCATTTAGTCGCCCCTCCCTCCCTGCTGGATGTGATGTGTTGCATTAATTAAAGTGGCAGACGTCGGCCTAATTGGAGCTTGGATGAACGTTGATGAGTGTGTGTGTGTGTGTGTGTGTATGTGTGTGTTCTGCTAAGCCAGTACAAACTTACGTTTCATTGCACCTATAGTTTATGCATGTTAATTTTACCAGGAGTATTATTGCATTATATTACACACAGTATACATGGTAAAAACTATAAAACACTGTTAAATGTACAGACTTTGGAGAAGTCTTTGTAAAATTAAGTCATCATGATTTACAGTAAAAAAAGATTAACTCATATTCCATGCATGAGACAGTAATTTACATATTTAGTTTAAACAGTTATGTTTCTTGTTAATTTATGATAACAATTACTTACATCTGAGTTACATTTTATGTTGATTATTAATGTTCATCGCAAGTGTAGTGTGTTACCATGATGGTGTTTTGTATTTCATGTAGGGTTGCAAAAAGCTAGAAAGTTTCCACAAAATGTTCAAAAGATTCCAGAAATTTTGGAATCTTCCAGGAATTTTTAGAAAATTTTAGGCAAATGTATCAAACATATTCCACCCCTTTGCAACCCTAATTTAATCCGTAACACTCTGTGCACCTTCTTTTTATTACTATACCACCGGCTTGTGGAAGGGCGATCTAATTCAACATCTGTCTCTTTTACTGCTTATATTATTAAAAGTGGATATCAATATATTTTAAAGGTACAAAACAATGTAGTAAGATGTCATAATAATAATGACATTTTTAATTTTTTTACTGTAAATTTAAGTTTATTCCTTCTAACCCTAAAATGTGGCTACCACAATTTTTACAGTAAAGTTCTAGCAACCACAGCTACTACCGTAAATTTGTCTGTCAAAACATTTATTTGATATATTTACATATAATTCTAGTGCTGTCAAACGATTAATCGCGATTAATCGCATCCAAAATAAGTTTTTCTTTACATAATATGTGTTTATGCTGTGTTTATTTATTATGTTTATATTAAAACACACGTACAGTATATATTTTGAAGGTATTTACATGTAAATGCATTTATATATTTCTTTTCTTATATTTTATATTATATCTAAATATATTTAATATATAAACATGACATATTTTCATTAAATATATACATGCATGTGTTTGTATTTATCTATACTTAATAAATATACACAGTACATACAAATATATTATGTAAAGAAAAACATTTTGGATGCGATTAATCATGATTAATCGTTTGACAGCACTAACACATATACATTAATATAAATAAACATTATTGCTAAAAGTATCATTTGTTTTATACTTAATTTATTTATATTTTCAGTTTTAACTTTTAGATTTTCAGTACATAAATATGAATTTAGTTAAAGTTTTAGTAGTTTTGTTGTGTGGTTTTGTCATTTCAAGTTTATTTTGAATATCCACTTAAACTTAAAATGAAAATTTCTGCTTTATATATTATTTTATTGCTTTTAATTTGAACCCTGGGCCTCAAATAGAAAGGAATCTTCTATTGTTGATGTCTGGTAAAAGTCATACTGTGTGTGAGTATATATGGGTGACATCTGGAGTTCCCTCATGTACTGCAGGGGTCTGCCAAGCAATGGCTTTTTAATAGACACGTGTGTGCAAACACACATGCGTGCGCGTCCACATGCACATGCTGTGGCTCCCCTGGATAGAGATGTTTATCTAAGACATGCCAGCGGTGTCCAATCCCCCTCCTACTCTGATGCATCTGTCAATGTTCAGCAACTTCCATCTGTGCTCTCAGTGCTTGTGTGCATGTGTGCGAGTGCATTAAAATGATGCTGTGCATAGGAATGAAATAAAGAACGAAAGTAAGGAAGATGAAGCTTGAATTCAGGATGTCATTGGTTTTGTGTTCTCTAATTACTGATATTTAAATGTCTTACACGAAACAAATTCCTTATTGTGCAAGTTAAGAGTGAGTTTGGCATAGAATTAAATGTTCAAAACCTATGCCTTTTCAGTTCCCAAAAAAACAAAACACACATATGGGCTTACTTTCATCTCTCTTCCGCTTGCTTGCGTCGGTAGGTGAGCTAATTCCCAGAATTCCACTGATGGAGTAGGAGGAGCCTGCAGCATCGCTGGTTACTGCAGATACCTGGGTCACTGCCACTGTAGAGGCTAGAAAGTTAGAGATGTAATTAAGTCCAGAAATGTCCTAAAGCATACGTCAACATGGCGGACACCATTATTGCTGCTCATTGCACTGAAAAGGCAGAATACACAGTTTTTAATTAGATTTAAAATATATTTAAAAAAAATCTAACTACATATCATGTATAAATATTATGATTAACTAATTATTTAATAGCATTTTATAACCCTAACTAATCTTGCCTAAACCTTAACACACATTCCTTATGTTCTGTGGGCGTCATTTCTATGATATCATTTCTTGTTTAAAGATTTTCTGTGTGCAAGATGGTTGTACCACATGACTTTTTTGGATGCACAGCATAACTTCGCAGTTATGCAAAACATACATTATTAAAATATTAAAAAGCTGTAAGGCAGTTTTGATTTTTTTTCTTTCAAAAAAACTAAATAAACTGTTATGCCAAAATGCTTAAAGGGATAGTTTCGGTTCCCATTGACTTGCATTATTTTGGCAAAAAATACAATGGAAGTCAATGTTTCAAAGAAGAAAGTAAGTGAGACAGATTAGGAACAACATCACCCTGAGTATATTTGTGTCAACTATGCTTTTATTAAAGCATTCTTTACCAGAAAAGCTTTCTTTTTTTAAGTTTTGGTTTTATTTTGCAGTTGTCTTCCTTTTTTTTTTGTTCATTTTAGTCATCGGTTCAATTTCCAGGTAATGCATGAACTGAGAAAATATGCAGCTGTGTACACATCTCTTGATATTGACTGTATTGGGTTTTCTGTGATTCTCGCTTTTGCTCACTTAAAATTTCCAGGCCAGTGTCATTTGTTTATGTGTGGTATGTTCTTGAGTTTTAGTTTTTTCTTCCATGGTTCTTGGCCTGGCGTTTTTCCTGCCAAAGACCTTTCACCAAAACCTGCTGTCACTCAATTTTGGCAACATGCTGCCGGCCAAGGATAAGACGCTAACAAGCTAACAGCTTTTCGACATGTCTGGCTGTCTGTGAGGTCTTGGCGGTAGGGGACGAGGCCACAAAGTCTTCTCTCTGTCAACCCTTCATTCTCTCTCTCTCCTCTTTATCTCACTTCCTGTCAGCTGACGTACAGCCTGAGTGACAGTACAGTGGCCCCAAGGGGACACTAAGGTGTAGAGATGAGGCTAATCCCACATCCCAACAGACTGTGCTAAAATGGAGAAGGTGGGAAAAAAGAAAAACAAATCGCTCGGAGAAAAGATAAACGCCTTTGCTCACCCGCCGCTCTCGTTTGCTAACCAGGTGGAAAATGTAATGAATGCATATCCCTCCATTTTTTTACTCTTGATTTATCGTTTCAATTATCTGAATCTCTTATTCTTTCGCACTTTTTTTCTCCTCGCGTCGAGGAATGGAAACCCGAAGCAAACGCTTTATATTCAAAATCCCTAAATTTCAATTTTCCGCCTGAGTATGAGAACTATTTATCATCATAATCTGAAGGAGACGGAGAACTGGCGAGCGTTGTGCGTGCAAAATTAATTTAGATTAAGTGGAGGTGTGCGATTATGAAGATTACTGACAGTGAGACAAGCGCAGTTCAATACTTTATTAACTGCCGACGGGAGTTTTCCTCTAAAACTGATCTCAGACCAGGGTCATTTGAGTGTCAAAACAATAGTATAGATTATACATATATATTAAAAAGTTGAGCTGCATGTAGAAACCATTTAATTTTATCACAATATCATTGATAATATGGATGAATATATAAATAGAATAATGAACAATTTGATGAATAGAAAGTTGAAATCTTTTGTAACATTACAAATATCTTTCCTGTCACTTTTGATCACTGTAGTACATACTTGCTGAATAAAATTATTAATTTTTATACAAAAAAATAATTAGTGACTCCAAATGTTTGAATGGGATGTGAATGTCAAACACGTGCTTGTCAGAAGCTATATTTCTATTTATGTTGATTTAATCCAAATATGATACTCCCTAGTATCCCCACCAAGAACTAAAGTTGTGTATTTTGAGTAGTTTGAAATATGACAAAAGCATAGTTGACTCTCACCTAAGTTGTGGGCAGAGACAGCTCCTGATTGGCCAGGTGGTTGCTGGACTTTAGTGCGAATGATCCTGCAAAGTAGGAGCAAACAGACATTACCATGTGTTTAAAGGCGCTGTGATACTGTATGCGCTTTAATATAAGTATGCAAACACGTGAAGTGTGTGTGTGTGTGTGTGTGAGAGAGAGAGAGAAGTGGCTCATGCAGGCTGACATGGCAGCAGAGTCTCACGCTTCCTGCATGGCTGCTCAAGCAAAGCACCTTTCCCCTCTCCTCCTCGTCTTTACCTCTCTCTCCCTCTCTCTCTTTCTCTCTCTCTCTCCCTCCCTCTGTTTCTTTCTCTCTTGCTCTCGCTCTCTGAGAAAGGTTGTCATTGTACACATGCTGTTGAACCAGTGAGCTGGACACTGCTCATGAATATGTGTATCATTTTACGCCACTAACTCAGTCGCTTTGTTTTCCTTTATCTATGTCTCTCTCCCTCTGTTCTTTCTATCTCTTCCCCATGCATTGCTCTGTCACTTTTTTAATCTACTGATCACCTTGTTCTCAAAAATATAGTGGATTTTTGTGAAACAGATGTTTGGATAAAATGTTATAAATGGCTTTACGGTCACTTTTTTTTACATTTAATGCATCCACGCTCCGGAAAAATCTTACTCACTTCAAACTTTCAAACAGTAGTTTACACAAATACACTTTATTTATGTTAGCAAAGTGTAAATGGATGATTTTTACAGTGCACACACACCTGTTGATTGAGCTGACGCTGGGCACACTGTCATTGTCACACACTCTCTCTGCCAGCAGTCTGTCTCGGATCTCCCAGGCAAACATGGTGGGGTTTTGGCGTTTGTAATCAGCGATTTTGTCGACGACTTTGGGTGTAGCAACCTTTGGTTTGGAGCCTCCAATCACCCCTGGTCTAATGCTGCCTGTCTCATAGTACCTTTGGAGACAGACAGAAAGAGAGCTGTATATCACCAACCAAGATAAGCAGAGAATATATGCTTCTCCAGTGTCGAGTGTCTGTAATGTCTTGCAGTCAGTGGTTACTAGCAACACAGAGAACAACACATACCTTTCACAAACGTGCAAATATCTGTCTGTTCAGCCACAAACAACACAAACACAAACAACAGCCACAGGTGAGCACTATCAAACCTTATTATGTTAGAATAATAAAACAGGGTCTGGTCAAAACTCTGAGTGGAAGAGATGCTTTAAAGGCATGCAGATAACAGCACACCTGTGACCACACATTCTGTATTAATGCTGATTTAAGATTGGCAAGTGTAAACAGCCTATATTTAAGCAAATGGTCGTGGTGGAATAATCATTAGTTCAAGTTATTAATATTTTAAAAATTCTATTATTATATATGTGACCCCGGACCATAAAACCAGTCATAAGTAAGTATATTTGTGGCAATAGCCAGCAATGCATTGTTTGGGTCAAAATTATATATTTTTTTAACTTTTATGCCAAAATCATTAGGATATTAAGTAAAGATCATGTTTCATGAAGTTATTTTGTAAATTTCCTTCCATAAATATATCAAAACTAAATTTCTGATAAGTAATATGCATTGCTAAGGACTTCATTTGGACAACTTTAAAGGCGTGATTTCTTTTGCTCCCGATTTTTTTTTCACCAGATTTTCAAATAGTTGTATCTCAGCCAAATATTGTCCCAACAAACCATACACCAGTTGAAAGCTTATTTATTCAGCCTTCAGATGATGTATCACAATATAAATTGACTAGCTATATATAAAAATATATTGAAAATGAGTTAATTTGGTGGAATAATGACTATTTTAAATGATTAATATTAATTAAGAATTATACTAATATGCTGGTTTGGTACTAAAGAAACATTTATTATTATTAATGTTCAAAACAACTGTGCTGCTTAATTTTTTGTGAAAACTGTGGTACAAGGATGCTTTGATAAATTATAAGTTCAACAGCCTTTGAAATACTGTAGCATACATATAAATGTGTATATGTATGTATATCATTATTAATTGATTATTAATAATTATCAATTTGCATGTTGTATTGGAAATTGTATTGATGTGAATAAACTAATGTTTTCTTAGATTATTAACATGAACACATTTACTGAAACTGGTGTTTCATAAAGGCATAAGCCATGTTGTGCTCTACAGTGCTTTTTACCAAGGTTAAGGATGTTTTAGGTGCTCCGCTTCATCTCACGTGTCTGACTGCTTTAGTTTAGTTAAGGTCCAACACACAAACATAAACCAAAAGCACAGCTCATACAGCACAGCCTTGAAAAGCTCCCTAAAATGAGCATGCAGAAAATTCCCTCATTAACAAGAAAGCAGAGTTAGTCATACGCCTTATTTACTCAAACCTCACTTGCAGCCCACATATTAGTGTGTTTTCTGCCTGAGCAGTAAGAGGGAGGGAAGATATTACCACACGCACACACACACACACGCACTGAGCGCCGCAGTAACGGTTGAGTGAGTTGGACCAGGGCTGGGGGAAGAGGGTTGAGGCAAAGGAGAACAATGGGAAACACATTTTTTTGATATAGCTAAAGGCTCTAGCACTAATCCACACCTTTATCCATTCAAATTCTGTCCTCCCCCTTAACCCCTTCCTCCCTCTCCTTCTCTCTTTCCTTCTCTCTCTCTCCCTCTCTCTCTCTGTCCTTCCAGCCATCCCTCCCGCCTCGGGAGACGTATGGTGCCAGTGTCATTTTGATGCAAATGTAAAATGTGATGAATCTTTTCTTTTTTGTCCCAGAAAAGACAGAAAGAAAAGACGGCGCTTTGACTTTGGCTTCAGTGCGAGATTTGAGAATTTTTGAATTTTAACGTGTCTTCTTTGAAAGGAAGCGCTGAGTCAGCCTCAAGTTGAACCGACGACAGAGGGAATATCAAGCGAACGGACAGCATTCATCAGTGCATGGATATTTCAGAAATTGATATTTATTATGGATTAAGTAAAAGTTGACTTGAAGGAAGAACGGAAGGAGGGTTGGAAAGCATTTACAGGCAAGACTCCAAACACATACTGGCCCCACTGTTTGAATGCAATAGAGGACATTAAGCTGGTTTCCCAGGCAAAGATTAAGCCTAGTTCTGGATAAAACAGCACATGCAATAGAGATTCTCTATTCAAAATCCTTTTCAGTCTGGGACTAGGCAAACTCCGTGTGTGGGAACTAATCTGTGGTGTCTGATAGCGCAGACTACAAACACATTTAGCCAACTCTACATTGCCTGCATATTGTTAAATTAAATAATCATATAAAATCACAAGAAACTGTCATTTGACCCCTATAATGAAATATGAGAGGTCCAGCATAACATGTTCGGCAAAAGCTGCGAGACTCGTTCACTCTATATTATAATACACAGCTCATGTTAATCTATTTGTTTACAGCTTGAGAGGAGAGCTGCATAAAGTGATAAAAAAACAGCTACACTAACATTTAAGTTTTTAGAAAGAAAATATTATATATATATATATATATATATATATATATATTCTAAAATGTATCTTTTATCTGTGATGGCAAAGCTGAATCTCTTAGTATTATCAATGTTGAAAAAAGGATTTATTGGTTTATGTGACATTATAAAGGTCATATTTAATAAATTTAATTTGTCCTGAATAAATACAAATATCAATTTTGACCCTTAACCTTCGAACGATAGCGTACTTCTGAATGTTTTAAATGTAATATATACAGCATGAGTATATGAAAGTTCTAGAAACCACACTAAAAGTATAGTTGTATTAAATGGTAACTTATATATTGCTTAAACCATGGTATTACTGCTGTTCTTACATTACATGCAAAGAACATCATGTACTTTGGTGCTTTTTTGCTAGTGATGTAAACTCAAAAGGCTTCTTCTTTTCTGTACAATAAGCAGAACTCACCTGCCCAGTATCTTGCTGACACAGCCGTGGCTGACCCGGAGCTGGCGGGAGATGTCACACGGACGCACGCCCTGATGGGCCAACTCTACTATCCTCTGCCTCACCACGTCAGGCAAGGGCCGCCCGTTTACAAACACCCCACCCAGCTGATTCACCCCTCCATGCCCTGCAGACACAAACAGCAATAAAAGGGAAACTGAGCAAATCATATCTTCTTTAAATACAGAAGCTGACACATGGTGGGCAGAAATCGTTGCTGTCCCATCCTTGTGTGTGCATGTGTGTGTGTGTGAGTGTGTCTGTGACCTGAAGGTTACGATTATGCAGTGTCTTCCTCTCCTCTTTATCATATCACCCCTGGTGGTCACCTAGAGAACTGCACATGACCTCCTCACCCAAGTTAGTATTTGTGTCTGTCTGTCTATTTGTGTCTGTCTGTCTATAATCATTGTTGTGCGACTTTTTTTCTCGGTGGGTGGTGGGATGGACCTCCTTGGTGGGCTTAGCCTTTTGGATACCAATTTTCCTTCATTCTTGTACTGTATATATTCATTAGAATTCAGTATCTTATCATCATTTCAGTGCAGAAGTCTACGTGGTAATCCAGTCAATCTGTCATATTAACATACTGATTGCTTCAGAAGGGGAACACACAAACACACATTTACACACACAAAAGAACTGGGGGGTGTCTGTTAATCCAAGCTACAGGGTAATGGATCTTAAATACATCCGAGAAGGCAATATCAAAAAGACCTTAACTGGCCTTGTGTGCCCATCACTAAATACACAAATTCAGCTAACAGAAAATTAAAACCCAGATACATGTCATTTTCATTTCCTCAAGGCAATATGCAGGAAAAAATGCATTTTCATATTTTAAAAAATCCTTCAGTGAGAGATTTGACTTGTTAGATTTCTGAGAGGTTGGTTGGTAAACATTTTTTTACGTGTTTTGTTGTCTTTTTCATTTCACCTCCTTTTATTTTTCCTTTTATATTAATGTTTAAGTTTCTTTTTTTCTTCTTATGTGTCTTTCTGTTACAGTGTATTATTAGAATACCCTTGAGCAAATGATGGAGTCAACTAGCTAAATTGATTTTTAAAGATGTGCGTTTAAAATTAGGTGTGCAAACATATTCTTCATTTGTAAGTCGCTTTAAGTCACATCTGTCAAATGAATAATTATTTTTCAAACAAAGCCAGTTTTGCTTAATATCCTGTATAAATAAAAAAAGTGGGCTACTGTATTTGTGAAATACAACAAACAGACTTAAAACTTCAGTATAAAATGTTTCTTCCTCTGTAAGGGCTTATTCAAGTTTTAAAAAAATGCATCATTTAGAATTATTTTTAGATAAGTTTATATTTCAGTGTATCTAGAATTTCAAAAACTTTGTCAACTGCAGCCATAAGCACTGATTTACAGCAATAGCTAAGTACAAAGCTAAGTTTAGCGTTTGAGAGTGAATGAGAGCATGTATATGTGTGTTTGTTTGAATATAAGTGAGAGAGAGAAAAGGCTGCAGTGGGGATTAAACGAAACAAGCTATTCAGATGTGATCTGACCAAGACTTTTCCCCGTTTCTTCTGCAAATACGGCTGGCTTATAAATCGAAGTGTTCCTAGAGCTTTGATTGATTTCGAGGCAGGTTCCGTTTAGAAATAGCGAGAGCGGCTAAAAGACATTCATGCTCCCCCATCCAGAAAATAAACCCGATTAGAGACGCTGCTCCATTACGATCCGCTATCGGCCGCTCCGATTAAACCGCTCCAAACACAGTGAACCAAACGCCAGTAAAGCGACGTGACATCAGCGTGCTTTAACAAACAGACTCACGGAAGAAGAAAAAAGAAACAAGCAATGGACTACCTTCAGCACGCGGGGTAAATTCTGCGTTTTCCAGGAAGATTGCAGCGTTTGAAAATAAAATCTCTGATACGTTCTAAAAATGAAAAGAGTTTGTCTTATCTTACATTGAAAAAAGTTCAAACATTATATTAAAGTAATAAATAATACACGTTCAGCTGGACTAAAAAAAAAAAAAACAAGTTTTAAAGAAAGGGTTTTTATTCATTATTAACTATTTGAGTTTGTAAATCAAACTTGTGACAGATTAATTATTATTTTGTCATACATCGTATACTCAAGTTAATCACGTAGTAGCCTATCATATTAGTATTTAATGCCTCATTGATAAACTTGGTTATTTGTTTATTTGTGTATAATAAGACACTTAGTCTAATCTTCGTAAAATGTAGTCAATAATAAAAAATTTAAAAAAACATTGGTCTTTAACAGGCGACAACAAACAACCAAGCAGGGAAACTCAGAGCTGAGAAACAGAACAATGACACTTTTCATAAATTTCAGCAAAATCTTATTTTTCTTTGAAGTATAAACTTCAAAGCTCTACTACTAAGTATAATCACTATTATTATTTTAAATTATTGAGAATAAATGTTTAAGGGTTTGAATTTTATATTTAAATAAGATCAGATGAAACAATGTTTGAAATCTCTGGGAAAAATAAATGAATAAATAAATAAAAAATATATATATATATAAAGCTGCATTCGTCGTTTACGTCAATTTAGCACAAGACTGTAACAAATTTAGAAGGCCAACCGGTGACCTAATAAAAAGTGTAACATCTAATTTATTGCACCAGAAGAATTGTTAAATATAGGCCCTATAGTAACTTAGGCTATACACTGTACAAGAGTTCACACTTTTTTATGATCACACGTTTTTAAAACCTGCAAAGTCTTATTAATATTCATGAGCAAGATAAGTTTGCGTTTAAAACATCCTAAAGTCTTCTTCTTCTCTTTGTGTCTTTCCCCAAAGTCTCGCAGGTTCGTGTCACGGTCTATTCTTAAGGCTTGCACCGTTTGACATTTTTCGGTGTAATCGTTTTAACCCGCGGATTGTGTTGAGATATTGTGGCGGAGAGGAAACGTGATTCGTTCTAGCTTCTGAAATGTGTATACATGCCAGTAGTTGTCATTTCACATAGATGTGCGTGTGCGTGTGCGAGTGGGTGGGTGCGCGCATATTTGAGCTTTGCGGTGGCTTGGTGTATGAGGTTTTATTCATCGATGAGAAAGAAGACTGGAAGAGAAAGAAAGAATGAGCGAGAGAGGGACGGGAGAGAGAGAGAGAGAGAGAGAGAGAGAGAGAGAGAGATCACAATTGTATTCTCAAGGTGCATAATATTGTGATTTTGGTAACAAAGACATTGCAATTTTCTATTTTCTATTTTTCTAAAAAAATTGAGGAAATGTACACAGAATTTCTTTTTCATAAATATTTTATCAATATTTACAATAATTACAAATATAGTTAAATTCAGTTCTAAAGTATGTCTTGCGAACTAAATATGACTGTTCGTAATGCTGTGATGCGTAATTGCGCGTTGGCGGCAACAAGAACAAGAAATAAAGAGAGGGAAAGAGAAAAGGGGCCCTTAACGCTGGTATCTTGGGGGACCACCGGTGTCCGCCATGTCACGAATGAGTGACCACACATCTCTCCGCTACAGTGAGCAACTTCAGCTTTCGTTTTTAACCTCACAAGTGGCGTTTTTAACAGCCACCCTCAAGCAAAGTATTTAAAGCTTACGGAGCCTGCTTGACATATTCTCAGCTGCGGTTCAAGTTCAGTTTGTGTCCGCTGGCTGCTGGCCTTGGCCGCGATCTCTTCCCCCCTCTCTTTCCCCCAGGGATTGTCAAACAGAAGGCGACATTTCTAACAAAGCAACCCGATTCTTCAAAAAGAAAAAAACTCCCCAAAATAATTGGCCCATACAGCAAAAACTGCACTTTTATTAAAGACACTGTTGACTTTTTTAAAGTTTGCGCGCAAGCTTTGCTTCAATAATCAGAGCGTTTTAGTACTGTTCTAATTTTGAAAGGAATATTAGAATAGGTGAAAAATACTATTCTGAGAACTTTGAAAGATATCAAACATTTAACAGCAGCTAGCCTGAAGTGAAAGTCTAGCGTGAACTCACTGTGCATCGCTGCGAAAGGGTCGTGTTTGCAGTGGATTTCCATCGGTTAGTAGAATCAGGCCTTCACGTGAAGAAAAAACACACCAAAAGGCTTATAATGTCCTCCTCTTCTTGCTCTTTTAAAGGTTTGTGCGTAAGTATTCTGTCCGATCTGCTCAGAAATGTTTCAGTTTCAGCTGTGCGGAAGTCCACAGAAACTTTGGTTGGAAAATAAACAACTGAACCTGAAGACCCTAAGGCCTAAGGTCAAGAGCACAAGAATACACGTAAATAGTTTTTGTGATTCTCGCGTTGTAAATGAAAGGAGATGATTCATAAATAATTCTGATTCGTCATTAATTAATCAACAAAAATGTAAATGCGCGGTCAGGGTACAACCCTGCAGGGTCACGCAACTGCTTCTGCGGCCCAACATCCAGAGTGAACCAACTCAGACATCAGTGAGAATTTCCTAAAAAATTGATTTTCAAGAAAAGCCCTGGCGATATGTACAAATTTTAATATTAGTCCGAACAGTCTTGAGCTTTAGATAAAAATGTAGAAGTCTCGTTTCCAAGCTTTATCTTGACATCCTCGCTCCACTGACCGTGACCCGTGAACTGTGACTGAGGTTCGCCCTGTCAGAGCGCGTCTCTACCAGGGATCTGTAAAATCCTGGCGAGGTTTCTGACAAACCAGACCATTTACTTCATGTTCAACGTATCTTCACGTAAACGCGATTTCCTTGCATCTTGATCTTCTAATCGCCCAAAGCACGCCTCAGACTCTCTTTTATAGAAAAAAATGCAGATAACTCCGACAGTACGAAGATCCCCAAACAATAGACATTCGACCGTGGACATATGATATTAAAAAGTACATGGTATGAACCCCGAATCAAAATGTTTGCCAAAGTTAAATAGGAAATGAAAAACAGCCACTGCGCGAAGAATTTGAACTTGGAAAAATGTCCAAGAAATGTCCTGGAGAAGAAAACGGGCTTTATCAAGTTTTAAACCACTCAGTGCGTGCGTGCGTAAAAATCCACAGAAAGTCTCAGACGGCTGATAACGGGAGTATAATTTGTCAGTCTCCTCGCATCGGATGTTCTTCCAGTGTGAGCGCTCCGCCGGCGAGAAGCAGTGGTCGAGCCTCCGTCCTTACCGCGCAAACACTGCACGAGCTCACGGCGCGTTTCAGAACCTGCTCTCGTGTGGACAGCGCCTAAGCTACCGCGCTCTGAATCTACTACCGAGCGCGAGCGCGACTGTCAATCAAGATAAGCCTACCTATAGGGGCTCTGCACCTCTGCCGTCACAATCGCCCTGAGTCGCGCTCAGATAAAGATGACACCGATTGGCTAACACTCAGCCAATATGAAAGTGACGTGCTGTCCCAATTGTGCACTGACAAATAGGGAGTCTTGAATCGAAGTTGGTTCAGTGGTGTAGCTGATCCCATGTCTAATTTCAATTAAGAAAGGGGATAAAATTGAAATTTTCAAATATCCGTTTGCACTCTTTTCAGCCATCCAATTAATAAATAGTTAATAATTAGGTATTGCGTCAGAATGTTTTCAATTATATGAATACGCCAATATAATTCATTCAAAATCATTTTAAAATAATGCTTATGGCATTCGACACGTTGTAGTATTTCACTGATCTACATGTGCACATAAAACTAAACAAAAAATGCATCTAAAATAAATTAATTTCTCAAACATTATTGTATTTGCAGAATATTAGAAATTCAATACCATAGCCTGCTTGCTATCATAGACTTCAAAACACAAACGATCTTTTTGGTAAATTATCTTAATAAACGAACTGAATGGTTATGCGTTTATTGTTGCCCAAATAATTGGTTGTTATTTATGCGCCTTCGAAAAAAGATTCTTCCCATCTACATTGTTTGACGGACACGAGCGCTGTTCCACGGAGACTTCTGCTCTATTTTTCAGCTTTCCAACAGATTATTAAGGACTTGTTTAGTCGTGTTTAGTTTAGCTGACTTGGTAACTGTGAAGTGGTTTTTTTAAATAATGGTGATTAGCTATAATTGTTATGGTGGCTAGCATCATACTGATCAGTGTAATACCAAAAAACAAGCATTTTTTAAAAACGTAATATCACGTATTAATCGACGTTAATGTGGTATTTAATTGTTATTATTTATTTATTTATTTATTTTACTTTTCTAGTCAAGAACACACACACGCACGCAAAACATACTTTAATTACATTTATTAAATTGGCCTGCTGAATTAATTCATCTGAAGTATTTTATTTTATCTTTGTACACATGTAGTTGCTTTTTCGATTTATTACCGGTGTATATGGTACGTGTATTAATTTATTTCTTTATATAGAGACTACGTACACTGCTAAACAAAACTTTTGTATCAAAACATAAAACGAAAAAGAAAATGTTGCATAACGTCTTTCAATGCATTACATTATGCCAAGATGTTCTTTTCTTCTTCTTCTTTTTCGCCTGAGTACAATGCAAACCTTAACTCTTCTAAAACTGAACGTCTTGGAGAAGTTTTTTTTTTTTTTGCATCTTCTGTGTCCAATCACAGTGTTATACACGCTGAGAGAAGAGATACACAACTATCATACATGCATTTATCTGTGTGGTCAGAATAAGGTAACCTTTAAGTCGCTGGAATCCTGTGGCTCGTGCTAAAAATGCATGTGCTTAAACACATATTCATCTTGATCTGGGAGTCTTGAAAAGATTCCCCCGCGGTGCGCCTTAAGTGCCACTAGGGGGCGAACCTCTTGGTCTCGTGTGAAGAAGCTGGATCACTACAGCGTGCCGGACACACACACACAC
>JAUMHE010000042.1:855438-868864 GCA_032359235.1 Enteromius mattozi | reverse complement strand
ACACACACACACACCACGCGTGCGCTCACTTATACACTTGTGAAATCAGAGAATCTATTGATATTCTTGCTGCAATATTAAAATAGACAATATCGCTATTTATTTATTTTTGCAGCCTATTCCGTTTTAAATTGAATAATACCTGTTTAAGAGTATTATAAGTTATTTTACTTACATTAACAATTAATTTGAACACTCTCATGGTTTTTTTTAGCGTTAAGAAGGCCGTGTAGGCTTTCAGTTGACATTTCTCAATCATTTATTTGATAGTTGTGTTGTTTCGTTCCTTATAATGAGAGACAAACGCGGACCACAGACAAACAATAATTGTTTTAGAACGTTAGGCTGATTAAACATATTAAATTTATTGAGTAAATAATCTTAATTATTTTAGTTTATCTAGTCTGCCCCTTTTTCCCAAAAAATTCCTAGCTGTGGCCCACGTGATACTCTCATATCCTGTCTTATTGGGAAAATTCTTGCTTATAAGAGTTATATATTTAGCAAATTAAATATTTAAAACAGTCAAACTAAATCAGGTATAAAAATTTATTTTGCTTCTGGTTTGGATTTTTGAATAAAAGTTCAAAACAGTTGTTAAATCAATAACATACTCTATTACATTTTTTAACGCTTTGAGAAAATTAATAAGTCAATAATAAGCAATCGGACTCAGATCACTTAGCTACGTAATCTTGTGAAAATAAACATGATAAATAGTAAACAAAAAATGACGTATAGCATTTCGATAAAAGTGTCTTTCTGTAAAAAAATTCAGAGTATCAGAGTCAAAGCCAAGCACATGGTTTCAAGTCCACTCCAGTTGGCCATATGTGCAATGACTCACTTCACTGACACAAACTCGTATATTGTATTCGTGAAGATTGTGTTTTAGTGAAAACGAAAGTTCTATATGTCCCACGTGCAATCATTCGAAAAAAGCTGGGTGAAAAGTGGGTGAAACACACAGAACCTCTAGACTATCAGATGTTTAAGCTTATGCGCAGTGGCCTATCTATCAATGCTTTTTTTGACACAAAAAGGCCAAACTGAATAACAGGACAACAAAAAAAATCACCAGACAAATACAAACACAAGAACCAAATACAGGATACTATAATGTTGCATAATAATATTATTTGTAGTCTTCAAGGAAAGCTGGTCGTATCGTTTTGAACCAGGTGAGATGAACCACCTAAACTGGTTTAAATTGATATAGGTCCCGCTTTAGTTGGCAGAGCAATTAAAGAACATGTCTAATCTTTCATTAGCCTATTTTATGAAAAAAATCAATGCATGTCCCCATAGCATATACTGAATACGCAATACGATTTCTAAATGACAACAGTCAATTTAGACTGCTGTGCGATTTGTGCATCTCCCGTTTAGCAAGCAGCGACAGAATTTACGCATAAATCTCGATTGCACGCGCCATTTCATTGGGAGTTCTAAATGTGACGCGTGAACTACTAACGCTTATGAAAACACATAACTATTTGCTATTGAATCCATGGACTGAACAGCCGTAATTCATGCTTTTGGATTCTGAATGAAAACATCTGCAGTGTAGATACTCACACTCGGGCTTTTCCACAGGAGCATACATCTTTCAACAACCTCATTGTGTGACAGGAAATGTAATTGGTTTCACGTATAGTTCTGTTTTGAAATTTCGTGTGACGGTTTTGAATTTTGATTATGTCCCTTTGGACTGTGATAGTCCCGGCAAATAGGCCTAAACCCAGCACACTTCGAGCTCAAAAGCAGGTTGCTGTCAAAATCACGGAGTCAGCAAAGGTGTGGCCAAAATGTAAGCTTATAGAAATTCTAGGCCGATGCAATTTTTGATGTTAAAAGCGTCACAAGATGAACCACAAGAACTCATATCAATATTAGGGTCAATCCAAAAACCAAGAAGTTTTATAAAAGACACATTAGCCCTTGTAGTAAGTGCACAAATGCTGTAGGCCTATTTGTTAGTTTAGTTTTGTAAAAGAGACACAGTTTTATTAGTAGACAACTTTGAACGAACAATAGTAGTTCAAATGAAATGGAGAAACAAGGCCCTACCCGACCGTCCGACGCGCAGAGATGGACCCTTTTGGTCCAAGTCCATGCCTTGGCTAGAGGTTGGACAGAGGGATGAGCGGGGGTGGGGGGGTGAGAACAAAAAAAGTTCCCTCTCCTATATCCTCAGTTGCTGTTCTCCTTGCTCTTTTTTGTAACAGTGGTTTTGACGAATGGTAGTTTGAAATAATGTGACTCTTCCGCTCCCTGTTGCGCCGTTGCAATTGTTCACTGGAGTGAGACTAAACGTTTTAGGTGGAAAAGAGACTCTAAAGGAAGCGTGAAACGATTATGTGGCAAAGTCAAGAAAGAGCCGCGCGCCCATGCCCTCTTTCTTCCTCTTTCTCTCTTTTTTCTTCCTCCCTCTCTCTCTCTCTCTCTCTCTCTCTCTCACACACACGCTTACACACACACACACACGAAACTGCTCCCCTCTTCAGATATGGGCAGTGAGTCTGATATAGGCGCGTATATCCATCTTCTAATTTGTTGGTAACACTTTTCAGACATAACTTGTCTCTAATAATAATCTCTGTCTCTCTCACATGCTGACAAGTTTAAGTGCGTCAAGGGATTTGGGGTTCATGAGATAAGTGAAATGAACACGATATTTAGTTAAAAAAATTAGGCCTGTGGTAACACTTTATTTTAAGGTGTGCTTGTTACGCGTTAAATGCAATAATTATTATGATAACAATAAATTATGCATAATTACATGCAAGTATGCCAAACCCTAATCCTAACCCTAACCATATAGTAAGTGCGTGTAGCTAATTAATATTACACTGTAACAAGGACACCTTAACCAAAAGTGTAACCAAAATCATTTGAAGCATGTGAAAGAATCGTAACCGAGCTAATTTTAGGTTTATTAAAGTCAAATGACACCACAATGACTTTAAATATTAAGTTATCAAAATGTTTTATTTAAAAACAGTCCAGTATTCATTTAGATAGTTTATTATAAATGCATATGCATTAATATTTAGCCATGTCAAACAATAATGCAGGTGTAATAATATTCATACTATCATGCGAGGAAAAGTGTCACCAAAAAATAAATAAATATGGTGAGACATTTTGGGTGCATTGCATCTAACAAGACTTCTGCAGAATAATGTAGGTTTTTTTTCGTAACACTAACAATGCGCGTGGACGCACGCGCTGGATGACGACAGGAGATGATTTGAGGTCTAGAGGTTCATGGGCGACACACACAATTGAGCGTTGAACAATGAGATAGACGCGCCGTTCGCCACTCTCTGACCTCTACTCAGAAAACAACAAATGTAGCTCATTTAATCGCGCCTCATAAAGCCATGTTCCATTGATAGAGGGCTAAAGGCAGAATAATGAATGAAGCTTTAGACCTTATTAATTTAATACGGAGTGGCCCGTGGCTTGTTTCAGATCATTTTGGCCCAGAGGTCAATTATTTAATTACAATACTTTTCGCGCATGACGGAAAGTCTGTATTCATTTGCGATAAATAAATAAATAAAACGATTTGAAAGTGGGGCTGTATTTTGAGGTGAGTTTTGGGCTTCAGAAGCTCTGACGGGAGATGAGCGCCAGTGTTACTGTGCAGGTGGCTGTTGTCACGGTGACCTGAGGCGATGTAACCGCATCACTACACACGACTCTCCGCTCCAAGATCAAAGGCCAAACTTGTCCTACATAAACTTACATCAACGTCCACTCTTTCTTCCTCTTTCTCTCTTCTTGTCACATCTTTTAACACTTGGGACCACAGGGCTTCTGTTTGCATCCATCCATGGAATTAATAATAGACTTTAAAATAAAAGAATTCTTTTCCACGATGGTCAAACCAGAGGCAGAATTTTTAGGACATCAGGTGCGACAAAATATTTCTTTTTCAGAATTTTATTCTAATGGATTTGTTAGTTTAGTGAAGATGAGCAGTTTCCCACTTTCAAAAATGAAACAAAATCTATGTAGCTATTTAGAGCCTATATGAACATATATTTTTAGGTTAGGCTTTATGTGGACCTGCTTAATGTATAATTAAAGCATTATTATTATTATTATTATTAAACAGCATAGCCATCTTAGCCTATTATTAATAATGTCATAATAATAATATTGCTGCTACTAAAGTTTTTGTTACACTATATAAAGCTGCTAATATATTAAAAGAATAAAGGAGAAATGTCAGATCTTATGTTTTTTGGCAGTGTGAAGGTTTCTCCATATAGTTTATTATGTACTGTAGTCCAATAGTTGAATGAAAAACGTCTTTCATTATTATTATTTTTATGATTACTTTTATTAATTTAGTTTTTTTTACTCTTTTTTGGCAGAAACAATGGCTACCATGTTATTATTTATAGTAGTGAATTAACCATAAAAAGTTCAAATGCGTTTAAATATATTTGTACTTTTGGCAACTGAATAGGCTACATTGAATGAAATAATTTAATTAATAACCTACATTTATTTATAGAAAACCCAAAAGGGTTGTTGTGTGAAATTGCAAAGGTTTTTATAGCCTGCATCACGACTCTGTTGATATTTCGTTTGGCAACATTGCTTCACACATGCAGTCTTAACGTGATAGGATTACAAAATGCCCTGTTTCAGTCTCCTTCTTAATTTAATTAATAAAGTAATTAAAGCGCGGAGAGTTTTTGGTAAGGAGGAATTTTGGCTGTTGCCCTGCTGCAAGCGGAAATAATCGCTTTTGACCGAGACGCTAGAGTCAAAGCTGACAATTAAAACAAAAAGTAAACAAATACACAGAGAAAATCAACAACATTAACGACGCCTCTATTTTTTATTCAGCTCATTTGTTTTGTGAATGATGTTATAAATAGAAATCCAATAAACGAATGTGTTATTTACACTCAAGTTCACATAAAAGAAATCTACATGATCCAAAATTGTGTTATCGGACTGTCTGTCTCTCATCTGATCCTGATCTCATTCTTGTCCCTTGTCCCTTACAAAAATACCAACCACTGTTTACTCAAAATACAGAACTAAAGTTATTGTTTCTACTGAAACAAAGGCCAACAATGTCGTCAAACAAACAAATAAATAGGCTACAGGACTAAGAGATCTCCTTTTATGGCTCCAACAGTATTTCGGCCTAATTTTGGTAAGCAACTTTCTGTATTGATTAATTTACACTTCTTAGTAACAATGGACCGGACATAGCAGAATTTGCTTGGTTATAATAACTACCTCACTAAGCTTTTATTAAATTTTATTTATTTTGCAGTGCTGTTAAATCTGTGAAACCATTTTTTTTCATCTGCACTTATTGTTGCAATTCAGAATTTTATTTATATAAATATATATTTAAAGAGAGACCTTATAGCCAGTGCTCTGTTAGTTTAAAATCCAGAGGACATTGATGGGGTATCCTTTTCTTTCTTTTTTTTTCATGTTTTTTTTTAATAAAAGAGTAGCCTGTTATTAAAACATGAACATGTGTTAATAACTTTTGCAGAGGAAAAAAAAATATGTGAATATATATCTTTAGTTTTTCTTCAGCAATGTGACAAGTTTGGTGCTAAGCCACAATCTGTATCAAATGGGTAATTATCTAATTGAGTGATTTATTATAATGATGTATTTTAAGTATTGACCTGATAACAAGTGTGAAAAATGTATAAAGAAGGAGAGAACCGCAAGCCTCAGCAGGAAATAGTGCCAGTTCTAAACCTGTCAACACTTGGCACAACACCAGACCACACAAAGAGGACATGGGTTTCTTCACTGAATGTTTTGTTCCAGATCGTGTGACGTGTAGCGACATGCTGGGGTCAAACTGTGCCTTGATATTCTAAGTGGACCCTCAAAAGGAAACACAATCAAACAGGCAAATGACATAATAAATTGTCAGAACCAAAGGTTCTGGATATTAAATCTGCATAAAGATGAGAGAGAGAGAGAGAGGGCGATGGTCAACCTATTTCTTTTAACTTTTAATATTAACCCATCATTTAGTATAACATCATTTATTTCTGTACTCTTGTGCTGTGATTGTATTCCCCAGAAAATGTACAGATATCTATAGTTTGTTTCTCATACAGTAATAAAGCTGTTATGTTTGTATATAGCACCCAAATAGACTTATAACTTTCAAAGCCATGATAATTGTATGCTCAAATATTGATCATAGCACAGTATGGGTCAATGTTACACTTGAATAACACACTGAAGGTGCAGGCTGTGGAGACATCGGCAATATAAATGCAGGGGTTGTTGAAGGTGGCCATTTGGCTTCATTTCCTAAATGAAAATCTTTCTCATGCAGAACAGCCATGTGGAATCAGATATTGGAATGGGAAAGCCTGCATCCTCGCTGGTGACTCCATCTTCAACACCCGACTGGTTTGAATTTGTGCAGATTAACCGACAAACAAACGCTGCCCTTTTTTCCTTTTAAGACAATAATAGTAATAACGATCAACAAATACGTGCAATGTGGCAATTTCCGTAGAGCAGCCGGGCATTCCGTTCTCTGGCTGCAATCACCATTCCTCCTGCTTTCTCCTAAAATATGGTATATGTGGTGGGCTTTTGGCTTCATTTAGGAAATGTAACCTTTTGAAAGAAAACAATCCACTGCTTTGATGGCCTTTTCTGACACTGACACGCATGGAGACGTCTTCAGAATCAGATGGCATTCACACCATGATTCCCACATCAGTCGCATGCTCAGTTCATGCCATAAGCGCAGGAGATGATAAAGGTAGGCTGTGATTTCACAAAAATGCAAAGAAAGAAAGGAAGACAGAAAGAAAGAAAGAAAGAAAGAAGACAAAAAGAAAGAAAGAAGACAAAAATATGAATGTGTGATTTATATTTAGATATGTTTCTGACAGATATGCTGCCTGTTAAGATATGTAAATGTGGACCTCAGAAGAGGCCAAACATAGCAACCGATAAAAGAACATTTTGCATGTTATTTCTGTAAAGATAGCAGGTTCACATCTCATGAAAGGCCAGCATCTTGAAATGCCAGCTTATGTCTTGAATAACTATTTGGTAGAAATGAATTTGTCTTATATATATAACAAATTATACACATACATGTTGACAATAACATTGCTTCATAACTTACTAAAATGTGTGTTTATATAAATAAACCTAACCCAGCCCAATGTAATATTTGTGCAACAGCTGGCATAAACTTCAAAAACAGTATTGGTGATTATCAAAATAATTTTTTCATGTGTCTGTAATGGTTAATCCACCAGTATGTGTAAGCTCTTTAGTCACAGTGTTTGTAATGCTAAAATATAATTACTGTTGTTATCCATGAATTTTCAAATGTACTGTTTTACAAGAAAGTCAGAAAAAAAAAAAATAGTAAAACTGTTCATTCCAACTACAGTCAATAAACTGTATGCACTTAGCAAATTTGTTGACCACCTGGCATAACAAAAAGAAAAACACAAAAACACAAATATTTTAGGAATCTGTCAAAAACTTGCTTAAAACTAAATATTTTACTGTCATGTATTAGGCAAACGACAAACTAAAACAACAAAATAGTCTTTATTTACACATAAAAACATAAAACAATTTAATATTTTGGTTTACCTCCGTTGGCCTTGATAACAGCTTGCATTTTTGCTGGCATTGCTTTTATGTAGGCCTACTTTTCCACATAGTTGTTATTGACTGCAAATGGGCGACTGAAGAAAAAAAACAAAGTGTGAAGTGCTTTACTATTTTCTTCATGTAGGCGCTATATATATATACATATATATATAGGCTATTCATTGAAAGAGCTATATATTCATTGAAAAAAGGCAAGAAAATTATTCCAAAAAACCCAACACGCAACCTAAGCCTGATAAATTGGCTGCAAAAATATTATATACATTCAGTATTTATATATTTATTTTTGCAGCCAATGAGGGAAGGATACTTTTGTCATATTGTGCACGTTTTTGTTTGTTTGTTTGTTTGTTTTTACCACTAAGAATTTTGACCATTGTTTACCAATGTTTTAATATTGATCATTGTTTAAATATTATTGATATTTTTTATTGTTGTTGTTATTATTATTTTTATTGTCATCATCATCATCATCATCATCATCTTCTTCATCATTGTTTTTATCATGAAATTAAGTGCAACATCCCCCAAAAGACTTTATATCTGAGCAAGGTGTAAAGATTAAGTTCCCCAGGCCTGAAGGTATAAATTCAAGTTTAATGCCTGGCCCCTCTGTCTCTTCTAAAATTTACACAAACAGAAAATTCAAGATTCAAAAGTAAACAGTCCAATTCCCCTCTCATTCGCACTATGAACAAGCACGGTAATAGCTAGAACAATCATCAATCCCCAGACTCAAGAGGCACTAACCTTCAGTGCGTATGTTAACTGTAGCAGTTTTTTTTTTCCCAGGGAAGAAGACTAGTTGGCCATCCATTTAATTTTCCCGTAGAGTCCGGAAGCGGGTGTCCCTGAGTTGCAAATCGGAATTTATAAACAGGTCAGATTTTTATTCAGTTTCGTGCCGAACCCGATAAAACGTGTCATATGATGTAGCTGAGGTTGCAAATGTTTTAAAACCCTGTCGTGTACGTTTATGAGTTACACGTCTTCAGCCGGCGTACATGTGTACGTGAACACACGTGGGTCACTGAGCAGCACTTGATAGCACTGAGGCTAACACATGTTCATCGGAAATATGTTATCTAATGTTGGTCTTCATTGATTTAAGGCTGTAACAGTACAAGGGGATTATTTACTCATGTGTTTTATACAGATATTTATTATTGTGAATACTCTACGTTTCTTGTTTTTACTAGATTCTTTAGGTTTTTAGCTAACCAACTGGCATTGTGTCCATAGCTTATGTCCTGTGGTGTTGTTTATGTGTTGTGTTCATGATCTTTGGAAGTTTTTATTTGACCATACGCACTTTGTGTCCTTATGTACAGATAAGACATGTAGAAAGATATACTGATCTGGCCTTATTGTCATCCTTCAGGATGCAAACTGACAGTTTGAACTGAACTAAACAGCAGCTGCTTTATGTTCATGTCATTGCACTTTGCGTTATGGATAGACATTCTCTTATCTCTGTGTGAGTCTTATGTTTGAATAAAAGTGTGACTGTTTGAGAACTGTTTATAAATTTACCTGATACTGATTTAATTTGATCCTAAGTTCTCCCCAGTCTCTCTGTTTAGAGCACTGACTGATCATAATGTTGAAGGAGTCCGAATGGACATTAAATTAATATTGTTTCTTCTGGGAAAAGCCTTCTACATCACTTAAGGCTGTGTTGTTCCACGATATATAACATAAGGTACTTTAACGACAAATTAAATATTTCACCGTTTACTGCAAATTATGCAGTTTCACAAAATTAACATAATACAATAACAAAATAACATAAAAATTATTAACAATATTCAACGAAAGTTGTTTATACATTTTTGTGAAGTTGTCATGGAGTAACATTAACTAACAATGAGAAATAAATGTTTATATAGTAAATATATTTATATATGATGTAAATTATATGAATATAAATATATACAAAAATGTAAATGTTTATATGTAAATACATGTAAACTATTTTAAAATATATTTGCTGTATGTGTATGTTTTTATATAGACATAATAAATATACACAGTGCACACGCATATTATGTAAACGAAAACTTTTATTCTAGATGTGACAGCGCTAGTGTTTATTAATTATTGTTAATTAATAAAAACAAACAGCTGTTTATTGTTAGTTGAGGACCATTAAATAACATTACTATGTACAACTTTTGGTTTTAATACTATAATATGCTAGTAAATGTTGATATCAATATTAAAATTATTTTATATTATTATAAAAATGCTTCAGATTTTTAACCATTAAGAAATGAAACCTTATTGTAAAGTGTGCCCTGATTTTTGTTTTGTGAAAATTATACATTTCTGTTGGCACACATGTATATTTCTAACATATAAATAATTTCATTTCTTAATTAATTCACTATAATAAAACAGTAATAATAAAAAAAACAGTATACTGGAAAAAATATCTTTATGGCCTCTGAATGATGATTTATGATGATGAATGATGATGATGTTTATGGCCTGGCTGCTGTCTGTTTAGGGCTCTCCTTGAGATGTTCTCAGGGTTTCAGGAGCGGGATGACTACGAGGACGAGTTGTACCAGGATGATGCGGACTCGAGTTTGTCTGACACTAACAGTGAGCTGGAGTTCCAGCTTTATTCCCAGCTGCACTACAGCGCTGAGCCAGCCCAGGAGGACCGTGAGGACTCGAGAGAGGGCCAGTCATCAGTACCACAGACTCCTGCTCCACCTGTAGATGTTATTGTGATTGACTCTTGCACAGATGCTATCACGGTGTCAGACAACACTGAGGAAGATGGCAGTGTCTATGCTAAAAAGGGTCAATCATCAAAAAGCTGGAACAGGAAGTTGCAGACCCATAGCCTGCTTTCACCCTCTCTACCACAAGCAAGAACGAGCTCCCCAGATGATGTTATTGTGTTGGATTCTGATTCAGATGACAGCTCTTCTGAATCTGTACCTCCTTTTGTGGAGGATATGGATTCGGACTCCGATGGTATGGAGAACTGGATGATCCTGGGCCAGGACAAACAGGATGGAGACCAGAGCATCCAGCTCAACCTCTCCTTACCAGGTAAGGATTTTACCCAGCCAAGTATTTATGAGCACATTTTATGTTTTTATAAAAGTGTACTCACTATTTTTATTATTATTATTTTATTTTTCAAATTCATTTGGATTACAATGCTTAAAAGGGTCCAGATTGAGTACTAAGTACTGTCAGTACTAAGTTCATTATCCTTTTTAGATGTAATCTAATTTTATATCTGACACTATGACTGTATATATCCAAATTGCACGAATTTGGGCTTCTATTGTATAAACAAAATAGTTCCGTCTTCATTTACTAATTTTCACGTCATTCCATAAATGTATGACTTTCAGTATGTATTTCTTTTGTGAAACTTGCAATATTTTGAGAGAGGTTTTTTTGGTCTTTGCTTGAGTTAGTATAACATTCTTCAAAATGTCTTCTTTGTTATTCCTCACAAGAAAGAATGTCATACAGTCAAACAACATGAGGGTGAGTAATAGATAACAGCATTTAGATTTTTTTTTGGGACCTCCATTTAAGGCATCTTCTTTTGCGATACCCTAATTAAAAAATAGTTCACCAAAAAACAAACAAACTGTGATTCTGTAGGACGCAAGCTCCATGTAACACTAAGGTATTTTGTGGAATGTTTGTGCTTCTCTTTTCCATACAAGAAACATATTAATAGGGGCTATCAAGATTCAAAATATGCATAAAATTAGCCCTTGTGACTGGTACGCTGTATACCATGCCTTTGAACCCCTCAACCTAGGTTTGAAAAGTACGTCTAAAAGTCTGAAATGTCTGTATGCGTTTTTTCCATATTCGTCATCTTTTCCTATCAAAATGCTTGCTATGGATGTGAAAACGAATAAATCAAACCTAAGCCAATTTTTTTTATGATGGACAGAAGTTTCGGAGGCAGTATGTAAACGTTATTGACACAACGTGATGTCGCATTGACCATAACACTTCAGTTAAGGGACTAATTCTCACTATTGTAAGCCATACTCGCTTATTAGCATGTGTATTAACGTATTGGCTGTTTATTATTACTTATAAAACACATATTCTGCATGACCATATTCTACATCCCTAATTCTACCCAATACCTAAACTGAACAAATGCAATACTGACTATTAATAAGCAGCAAATTAGGCAAAAATCATAATTAATGGTTTGTTAATAGCGAAAATTAGACATTAAAATAAAGTGTGACTGAATATAAGAGTGCCAATGACATTTGAGAGCACAGCGTCTCTCAGTATTGTTTTTGAAATTGCTTGTTTTTTTTTATTTAATTACTTATTTACTTGTTTTATTCTTGATTTATTTTATTTATTTATTTATGTTTTAATTTCTTTCCTAGGCAGTGCTGAATCATATTGTGCACAAAAGCCTGATATTGTTTACCTGTAAGAAAAAATGTGTGTGTGTGTGTTTATTTTAAGGTGTTAGTTTGTTAGTCAGTATTTGCATGGGTTGCCTAAAGGGTTTGCAGGCCAGAGCACCTGTGGTCTCCATTCATGTTAATGTAAGCACAAATTTGTGTTTATACCCAATGCACTTGGGTGTATGTGCATCCCAATCACTGAATCTGATGTCTCAGCCTCATGTATTTGTTGTAAAGTTACTCTGCCGATCGAAACGACTAGGTGTGTGCGTGAGCACATGCATCCGACCTCACGTGAGTAAGTTCATTTGCATGCGTGTGAGAACATGCAGGAAAAGCAATGAGGGAATATTTCTGTGTATGTAGAGGAAAAAACAAACAAAACATAACAAACCTCCTGTCAGAGAGCGTGAGCGAGGGAGAGAGAGACTTTAATCATAGATGAATAAAAATGTCTTTGCAAATCTCTCCAGATCTACACATTAGGTTAACCTGCAAAGCTCAGCAAAGCAGCAAATTTCTCTCTCTCTCTCTTTTTCTTTCTTTCCTTCCTCTCTTCCCTTTTTTCCTCAATCCTCCCTGAATGTGTTGTCCTCATTTCCATTTGGAGACTCCTTCCTGTTCCTATTATTCATTTTCTACTCTTTCTCCTTCTCTCTTTCTTTTTTATCTAGTTCTCCCCTTCAAATACAGAGCATTTCATTGTGTCTTTTCTCCTTCTTTCGCTCCATCCATCCATCCTTCTCTTCTCTCTCTTGCTTATTTGAAAGGTGACTGTGGAGGAGTCTGTGGGCTGGTATTTCTGCTCTGTCGGTCATGCCTCTCACACTCATGTGCAGAGGGGGCCTTCTCCTGCCCTGGCCTGCTTTTGTTACCCAGAGAGAGATTCAGTGGAGGATGAGAGAAAGAGAGAGAGAGAGAGAGAGAGAGAGGGGAGGGGTACAGAGGGATAAACAGGGGGTGGAGGGAGGAAAGGGGCAGCTCTCTGTCTCTCTTTTTCTCCTCTGTGTCTCTGATCTCTGGGGCTTGACCCTGCACTCCAGAACATGTGGGTCACACAAGGGAGGGGAGCTGGGAGGAAGTGGCTGGAGAGGTTGCCGTTTGCCTGTGCACTTACACGTCTTAAAGCCAGAGGTTTCCATTGCCGGTTTAACTGTGGTAGAGCTTGACAAAAGATGCTCGGGTGAGGTGGAAGTGTAGGTGAGGGTTTTTTTTTTTTTTTAGCAAAAAGTGAGTTGAATGGACTTTTTGTTTTAAAAAAAAAAAAGCTGTTGTCAGAGTGGGACTTTCTTGATAATTTTGTCCTTGGGCCCAAAAATTCAATTTATGTCCCTAATCATAAT
>JAUMHE010000042.1:844367-855338 GCA_032359235.1 Enteromius mattozi | reverse complement strand
ATCTTGGTATATTTATCACACTTTTGGGGCCTACGATATTTGATTTTAAATAAAATTTCTTCTACTCACTAAGAATACTCCAAACTGTAATATTGTGTAATATTTAAGAACTATTTCTTTTTAAAAAAATTTAAATTAAAAATGATTTTTGTGATGGCAAAGCTGAATTTTCATCAGATGTTACTCCAGTTTTCAGTGTCACGTGATATTTGACTAATTGTAGTTTAGTGGCATTGGCCTTTTCTAACTTGGCCAGTTGTTAACATTAGCTTCCTTTTGTGTCATTTTCAAAATCACACCTTAAATAGTTAATAATTAAATATTATATATATTTGAAATATCAGAATTCAGATATTTTTAAGTATTTTTTTTTAAATACTAAAACACAGTATTGTATGCATAAGGGAAATAAACACATTTTTATTAATTAACATTTCCTGTCCTGTCATGCTATATGCGCTGTACATAGGGTGTGAGGGAATTTGTTTTTAGTTTCTGTAATACACAGGTAAAAATCTTTAGACAGCAGTGACTAATTTCATTTAAGCACACAGACTCACACTCTCACTCAAATCCAATTTTCTTCAGTTGCTAAGTCTCGAGTATGTGATGTGTCAGCCGAACAACATACAGTCATATTGCAACACACACACTAAAATCCAATTCTCTACGGTTCTTAGTGTTGATGTTACTATATGGTAACAGATAACACATACTGCTCGACAGAGGTTGATTTAAAGAATGGTAGACATTCAAAGAACACAAAAACCCAGGGATTGATAATGTGTTTATATCAATTGGAAGTGAGCTTGTAGTAGTGTTTCAGATCATCCATCTATAAGACAGACAGGTGGGTGGGTGGAAAAGCATAACAATTGCACAAAGAGACAAAAACATCCCCAAAATCCCTCCCAAATATCCGATTTGTCCTTACAGTCCAGCACACACAGGTTATGTCTCTGAATCTATCTGACTTTAGGATGCAGGGATGGAGGGGGGCCCTTGGACCCCACTCAAACGGAACAGACAAGAAAAAATGAGAGCCTCAAAAAAAAAAAGAAAGAAAGGAGGGGAAAAAACTCTGCAAAGGGGGGCTCTAAACTTGAATTAGAGTTGTTGAGCCTTCCTCAGTGGTCACACTTTCTTTTTTCTTCCCCTTTGTGCCTTTTTAATTTCCCTTTCCCCCTTTTTATCTTTTTTTCCACAGTTTTTTCCCTCCCCTTTTCGGTTCTGTCTGGTTTTTCGCCCTGTGAACACCAAACTTTGTCATTAGGCTGGACTAAAGCAATGGCAGCAGATGGGCATTAGTTTAAGCTGAATGCATGGGTGTTTGAAAGAGAAGTGTCTTTGAGTGTGTTTGATATACTGCAGGGCGTAAGGTAAGATATTAGCTATCCATCTCCCTCTTTTTTTTGTCTTAAGGCTTTTGAAATAGCATTACTGCTTATTTGTAGAATCGTTCTGTTTTAGCTTTCTTTCTCTGTCTATTGTGACTTGACTGCCATTTTCACAGTAGTGAACATGGCCTGGTCACTCACTGTATCCAATTGGTTGTAGTTTTCTCTTGCTGTCATCGCCTCGTTCTCTCTCCGTCACCTTCTTTTCCTTGTATTTCCCTCTCACTCTGTTTAATGTGGCCACACCCAGACCTCCACCAATAACTGACAGCTGTCAATCACCTTTGTTTTCCTTTCTCTTGCACTTTGACTACTGTTATAGTCTACATGGAAATGTTCATATGGAGAAGCAATGGTTATATAAAATACGTTCATCTTAATATATGATGCAAAATTTTTGGCAGCCATTTGGCAACAAAAGCTGTTTATTTGATCAGAAATACAGTACAATTGGTAAAGTTATGAAATATTATTACAATTTAGTTAACTGCTTTTAATGTTAATATATTTCATAAAATGTAATTTATTCCTGTGAGGGCAAAGCTGAATTTTTTAACAGCCATTACTCCGGTCTTCAGTGTCACATGATCCTTCAGAAAACATGATTTGGCGCTCAAGAAACATTTCTAATTATTATCAAATATGAAATCAGTCGCACTGCCTAATATTTTTGTGGAAAGAACAGAACATGTTTTGTAACAATAGAAAATTTTTACTATCTCTCTTCATCAATGTAATGCAATCTTGCTGAATAAGTGCAAGAATGTTTTATATATATATATATTTTAAACAGACACATTTTTATATTACTCAGTTTAAGAGAGCAAAGAAATTCCTACAACATCGAGTTGAGATTATAATATGAAAGGAGTTTATATTGGAAAATAGAATATTTGCTATTGATATAAAACTCTTAAATTTGTCTTTGTCCATGTTTTATTATGCTACTAGACCTTATAGTTTGTGTTTCATCATGCAATTCCCCCATATTTATGTTTTACGTACCTTTTTTTAACACATTGAACTCTGTATTGAGAAGAGCTTGAAGGTAAGGTGAATATGAATGTGGTTGTTTTGAATACGCAGTCAATAGTAGAGTGCATCATTACGGATTGGTCACAATGCTTTAGCTCGAGACGCTGGTGGTCGGGCCGGAGAAATGAGGCCGTGTGTTGTGTAACTTGTTTTGCTGAGTGCTAGAGAGTGAAGGTGTTTTATCTGCAGGATTTATGAGACTGCATAGTGCTACAAGATTCTAGCAGCGGTGTATGTGTGTGTGTGTGAGGCGTGGCAGCTGTGTGAGGTGATATGTGTCTGTAGGTCTGTCTGTGTGAGATTGGAGGGCTTTTTGGGGTGTAAGTTTGTGTGTGTAAGACAAGTGGTGCTGGTTTGTGTGTGTTATTGTGAGCATGTGGACCGGGAAGTGTTGTGTGTGTGGCAGGGATAGGCATCAACTCTTATCTGGGCACAACAGTGCCACTTCAGCTGAAACACCACACCCATTTCTCCACACGGCGTGTTTGAACAGACGCCATGTCCTCACACAAACACAGATTTGCCATAAAATCACAGCACAAGGCTTATATATATATATATATATATATAATATATATATTTAGCCAAGACATTTATTGGTTGTTTTATTGTACAAATATTATGTCATTCATTTAACATTTTTATTGTAAATGTGCTTTTCAATATCATTATTACAAAATATATATTAATATAATGTTATGAAATAGTCTTAATTGGCATTTTTGAGAAATATCCAAACACGGTCAGATGTAGATTCATCTGTTTTGATCATAACATTTATCAAATTTTGAAATGTATTTGTATTGATATTGACAATTCATTGCTTCTACCTATTCAGAATGTAAAATAATTTTTTTTCTGTTGTATTGTACATAATCAAACCTTTCAAGATGCAAATCGTTTTCAGTGTGCGTATTTGTATAATATACATTTTTGATTGTTATTTTGCCTAATTACAGATGTTTATCTAATTCTTTTTCTGAGCACACAGTAATTCTATTGTATAATTTCCGAAGTATCATTACAATCCATTGATTAGTGACTCTAATTGGAGTCTCCTGTTTTCAAGGGCAGTCTAACCAGCTCCCAGAGGTCTATTATTTATTATAAAGCCTTTCATCTATTCAAACAGTGAATGTTTTTCTGTATAGCAGATCTAAAAAGAAATAGGTATCCATACTGTAGTCATAGGTATGCCTTAATTCACTTTAAGTACACTAACTATTTTTAATGCATTTGTTATTTAAATAATATTGTCAGTTAATCAACCACCTTAAAAAGAATCAGTGCATCCGTATAGCCATATTTGATCAGTTTATCATTATAAGGTGTAAATTTTTTCACATTGTGTGTGTGTAAAAAAGTTGGCATGCATTTCAGCTGCCGCTATCTTATTTGAACCGTTTTTGTCAGGATGGTTCTCTTGATCATAAAAAAAAGTAGTAACAACACGACTCACTGAGCTTTTCCCTTAAATCGAGAGAATCTCATCAAACTTTTCCAACAGATTGTAATTTTTCATCGGGCCGACATCCGGCTTCTCTAAGAAAAGAGCATTTCCATCAGCCCTTTCTTCACGAATGGCCGGTGAACTACGCTTTGAGTGTGGGCAGCGTAATCCTGTTTGAGAGGTCTGCGTGTGTTCCTGGTTGGACGTCTGGCGTTTTGGGTGGGCTCTGCATGGGACAGCAGGTATCCTTAATCATGTTACGTTGTGTGGGGTGTATTTTTGAGAAGGGGTTAGCTGGCAAGCTCCCATCCCAATTTCATACTAAATGGTCACACACCAGGTTTGATTAGAGAAGGCAAGCCTGAGGTACCCAGCCCCGGTCCATTGTCATAGTTTCTGTCAGTGGTGCAGAGCGGCAGGTCTGTGCATTTAAACCGACAGCGCTGTCTGACCGTAGTTATTCTGTTGAAGGAATTATACACTCCATTTTCTGCAAGGTTTACGTAGAAATGAATAAGCATTTTGACTCTAGTAACCTGTGTGTTTCTATTCAACTTTTCCTTAAACACTTGAATTCTTTTTTTCTTCTTTCTAAAATGATTACACATGTAGTGTCCCTTAATAATGTATTTATTAATATTCTGTCTTCCTTTTTTAAGATTTATCTATTCACCAGTGACTCTAAATGAAGTTATCGGAATATTTTTGTATTTTGTATGTATTTTGTTAGGAGAGTGTTTTTTTCTCCCAGAGTGGGTTAAATCTGAATATTGTGTCTGTTCCTCTGTGATTATCTTCACCACACAAAGATGCGGCGTTGTCCCGGAAAACCTCAAGTCCAACATCTGTGTTTGTTTTCGCAGGTGCTCATTTGGTTTGATGCGAACGTTTTTTCAATATAGAATATTTGTGTGGGCTGTTTTGAGACAAAGTGTAGTGGAAAAATTCCCCCCACCCTCTAGCCTCTGTCGTTAATTCCACGCACTGTATATATATTTGTTTTTCACAGAATTATTCAAATATGATGACAAGATGGTGCTCGGAAAACAGAAAATGCATGTTTTGGTTTTTTTTAAGAAGAGGAATTGAGACCACAAAAATTCTTATTTGAAATTGTGTGTCCAGAGGTGAGAGGTCCGCTTTCGTCTGAATGGCACTGTGGCATGCTATCTATATGATGACAAAAATGCTTGAAATGAGTTGTGTGGGTAGTATAGAATGAATATGAATGAATTATTCGCATTCAGTCTAATATTGTAATTTTTGTTGAAGCCAATTTAAGTGTAATCCAAGCCACAATATTACGGTTAAATTTCTGGCCTGTGGATACGATTGTTTTCTCTTGGTTTTTTTTATAGTCTGGCTTGATTATCACTCTGTGGTACCGGTCCTCATAAGTTGTGTCTCTGTGCGGGGGGGAAACTTCACTGAGGGAGGAAAGGTAATTGCAATTACCAATAAAATTCATTATAATTAAGCAGTCATTTAATATAAAATCAAATTATTGCCTTAGCGACAGAGGACGGAGGCACCCCAGTGAGACCTGATTAATTTTTTTTCCTCTCCCTTTCAGCACAACTGTAACTTTTAAATCACCCTGTCTCTTTGGGTGGGGTGTTTGGGTAAGGGGTATTTATTAAAACTGAGCCAATATGATGATGACCTTACTATTTGGAGTGTTTATTAGACTGTAGACTATTATATTATAGATTGCACCAGTCTAATTAAATTCTATTAACAAAGTGAACGGGGAAAATGTTGAATATTGTGGCATGTTTAGTAATTGGGTCTATACAACAACTTACAACAACTACTGTATGTATATTTATATAACCGCTAACAACCGGTTTTCGACAGAAATCAGATTTTATGTGATATATTAATGTACAAACACGGAAAAAAATGTTACGTTACATGTATTTGCTATAGTAATAACACAATGCACAGTTATAAACAACTAATATTAAACCTATTAATAATATTACTAAGTATTTATTTATGTAAATATGTTGTCATAAAACACATTAAAATAGAGCATGACCCAAGCGTAAAGTTAAATAGCCACTATTGTCATCATATGTGCTAACAATATTCAAAAATGTAAAGATGGCCATCTACAATAAAATAAATAAAATAAAAGTTATTTATTTATGTTACGGTATTCTGTATTGCTTTCTAAATGCATTAGTGATGATTGAAATTCACTTATTTAAATATTAAATAACCACTCCAAAAATGATTTTATAAGTTTTGAAACTAGAAAAGTTATATGAAGAAGTATCACTGAAAAGTCGTAATTATTATATTTATAATTTATTTTAGCAGACATGTTGCTATATTAGTTTCTCATTTATTTGTTTTTGCTTGTGACTGTACTGATCTCTCTGGTGAGGTGTTTGTGTGTATATAATTTTATGCCAGTCGGTCTGTGTCTCACTGTTACTAATCTCTCAAGCCTTCTTAACTCCCTTAGGGACCTTCCGGAAAACGCCACCTCACTATTATTAGGGTCTCTTTTGCATATTGAGGGAGCTGCTCTCAATTGTGTATGTGTGAGGGAGAGAGTGAAAGTTCACCAATGTGCAGCAAGAGTTTTCCTTTTTGTTGTGCCAACTGTTAAACTGAACCTGTGACATCAAAAACAACTTCATAACTACATTTACTTCTCTGTTACAACTACTGAGAGGCAGACAGAAGGAAAGAAAGGAAGAAACAAACAACATAAAACAGTCATCTATTAACACTCCCTTAGGAAACTATATTTACCACAGTTTGTTCATTGTAACTATTGTAACTACTAGTAGAAAGAACGTAGTAAATTCAGGTAAATACGTGATGGTTTCATATTACCATTGTCACAGTTTTACTTTTAATGGTATTTTTTTATTTATATGATATTAGCCATCTTTTAATGCTCCTCTAAAATTTAATAAAATTTGCTACTAATTTTGTTAATACTAATACAAATAATTGATATATATATGTGTGTGTATATATACACGCGCACACACACACACACACACACATATATATATATATATATATATATATATATATATAAAAAAATTATTTCTTTTTTAATTATAATTATGTTTTTTGTTCTATGGCATTATGGCATTGATTATTTAATAACACTCCTTTTAAGAAACAATATTTATTATAGTTCTACCAATCTAACTTAAATCACCTGGTATTTACTGTAAAAATTTACTGTAATTTTTAATGTTTTCATTTATATTTCATATTTCATATTTGTATATTTTACATTTTTACATTCCTAAACCTTTCAATCTGAGACCTGTTCTGTTTTTGGTTATTTATGATAGTGTCAAAGCACTCCATATAAAAATTTTTGTCACTATGAAATACTTACTTTTATTGCCATTTTTTTATTTTATTGCCATTATGTATTAAACCTCAAAAATGCTTGTTGTAACCGTACAATATTTGTTTTATATAGTGAATGATTTTAAGATGTTTTGTTATTCATTGAAGTCTTTGGAAGGCTTCTGTCCCCATAGATTTCTATATTTCATACAATAATACAAAAACGTATCAAATAATCCTCCAACATGCAGAAATAATGAAACCCGCTTTCATCTGCTGGGATTTTAAGCTTGAAAATTTCTGGTCGTAACTCATAATGACATGGAGATGTAAAGCTTTGAGTTTCTTTTGCTATCTACGGCCCAAGCTTACAGTTGGTTTAGCTGTGAGCTGCGATAGCTGACGCTGGAGCGGAGAACCTGGCTGTGTGTAGATTTTGGCTTCATTGGTAGAATAAGGCTGATATGTTCATGAGGCGACAGTCAGGAAGCCATTTTTCTCATATCGTTTTACCTCTTCTTCTATTTACTGTCACTGCGATTGCTGCATACGCCAGACATATTGCCAGTTTATCTTTCCACTAAAATCCAATAATGTTTTTGCTAGCTATCATCCTCATTATCACATAAGCAGTGGTTTGTATTATAATATTATATAAGATGAAACCTAAGCATTTCTTCAGCATAAAACGTGTTTTAAAAAAGAGATTACTTTGCATGAATAATGAGAATGTGTAAACATTTTTTTATTTGATTTTTTTAAAGCCTGTTGTCTGTATAGTTTATTTATTAATTAATTTTATGTATGTATGTATGTATGTATTTCTAAATATGTTTTTTAAAACAGTCCATTTATAATTCAACAGCCCCTAGTGTTTTTATTTATTTTTTATTGATTGTTTGATTGGAACAGTTGTCAGCTCATTTTCCAATTGGCAGATCTGGCAGAGAAGTTGCCATTAAACAGAAAATTTATACTGTTTTTTTTTCCTTCCCTATTGTGACATATATCAGATTGAATCTGCTTTTCAAATGATTTGACTTGATTTTTCCCACCGGGAATTGACTGGATCATTGAATTGTTGTCATTTAATCATTTCATGTGAGTGAAAGTTGAAGTCTTTCGTAATAACATTGCTATATTCCATAAAATATTAATAGTCTATTTAGATATCACACTGACTTTAATCACCTGTACAATCTTGTGTATGACATTGGCTTGCTTTTAGTTTATCTTGTTTGTGAAATAGTCAGAACTTACATTTTTTAAAGACCACATTAAATCCATATCTACTAGCTTTGCGGCTTTTAGTCCATGTCTGTGTTAGCTTTAAGATAGTGGCGTCCACTTAGCATGCTAGTTAACTTCTAACATGTACACATCTTTTTTTTTTTTTTTTTTTTAGAACTTCTGATTACTCTTCTGCTCTACAGATTTTTGTCCAATCAAATGCTCACTAGTATGAGAATGTCCCTCCCCTAAAATACCTTCCTTTGAGTAGCAAATAGCACAATGATCAATGGCTTTGACAGAATTAATGCCTATTGGCCATCATTATGCACAACCCAAACTTTCCTTACAAAAGGAAATCCATCAACACAGTAAAGAATAATACGCTTGTCAAGTGATTTCACTTGGTGTTTATTGACATGGCTCCTATCCCACAAGTCTCTCTACTTCTCTCTGGGTGATTTCCAGATGGCATTTTGCACCTATGAAGCTCCATACGAAAGCAGGCAAAGCAAATCACTCAAGCTCACTTCCCAAAGCAATTTTTATAATGCTGTTTCTCACTAAAACCTGTGGTAATTAAGACATTATCTATTAGTTTGAAACTCTTCATTACTCGGGAGATGTTTTGTTTTGACATTTCACACAAAAACTGTATCTTAAAAGAATATGTAACCCATAGATGAAAATTCTGTCAGCATTTATTCACCATCACATCAGGTACCAAACCTGTACACGTTTCTTTCTTCTTTTAAACACAAGATATTTAAAAACATGCTTTGGTCACCATTAACTTTCATAGTATGGACAATGACAGTAGAAACATTGTTCAAATTGTCTTTTGTGTTCCACAGAAGAAAAAGTCATTCAGGTTGTGAAATGAGGGTCAGTAGATGATGATGGAGAATTGGATACCACTAATAGCAGTAGATTTTGCTGCAGTCAATGTAAAATTCAATTGTCGCAGAGTCTTTGTGTACCAAATGAGCACACAGTAATGTCCTGCACCCTTCAGAGTATTCACTCTGTGCTTGCCCTCCAGAGTGAGTAGGGCAAAGTAAAGCTCACTTTTGAATGGATTTTGCTGTCTATCTGTCTATCTCCTTCTTCCCCTTGCTCTCTCCCTCTCTCTCGTTTTCCTGAAGTGTGGTGATCAATAGTAATTGGGTTGCCGCTGCTGACCAGCTTAGTGGCCCGGTGGACCAGCGGAAGGAGAAATGGAGAGTGTTTACGAGGTACTGAGCGTGACTGACTTCCCTCTGCAAATCTCTCCATATTTATTCAGCATTAGGCCTAATCTAAAAATCTTTCTTTCTCAACCCCCTGTTTTATATATATATTTTTATTTTCCGCTTCTTTCCTTCTCTGTCTCTGTCATGCACCAAAGCGAGAGAGAGAGAGAGAGAGAGAAGGGGTCTGGAATGTAATCCTTTTTGAGTCTAAACCACCGGTACCTTTGATGGCATATTTAATAGATTTTTCCCATAAAGGCTTTGCCTTAAGTGACTACATTCAAATAGAGAGGTATTAGTGAGGGCATTAGGCATACGTTAAGGTGTATTAAAGAAACCTCCTGTTGTTCATATAAATACGTTCAATTCAATTTGCAGATCTCTTTTGGTGTAATGGGATTTTCTGATGTATGGTGCAAGGACATTTTAGGGTTATATCTGCACCTTACCATGCTGTTTTGTAGTAGTTACTTTTTAAACAGAAATGCACACAAGCTCACTTATTTTTTGAAGTCATTTCAATTTCTGAATGGAAATGCCAGTGCATTTTGGCTTTGGAGATGCTTTCCATAAGCTGTTGTAGTTTGTATACGACAGTCATCAACCAATGCTGCTTTTGTGCAGCAAATAAAACAGTAATATATTTTGAATGGTGAGCATTCAAACAATGCAGGTCAGACAGATTTTCTTAAAAATGTATTTATAAATCCAGATTATTTACAGAGTTTGAAACAATGTTTGAATGGAATGAAGTAGTTTCAGTTGAAAGCAGTTTGGCAAAAAAAAAGTTTGAGGTATAGTTATTTTGGCACAAAACTTGTATAGTAAGCTTTTAAATATACTACTTTAACGAAACAAAAAAACACCAATAAAAAATAATCACTTTTGTTGCCAATGCCACCAGAAGTGATAAAGATACCATAAAATGTAGCTGTAGTCCTGTAATTTAAATGGAAAATGCTAGCGTGGAATTTCATGGAGTTTATCACATTTTGAACTAATTAATCAAAAGTAGGGCTGTAAAATTAATTCAAATTCAAATTGTTATGTGGACTAGTGATTTTATTTATTTATTTTTTTAAACCACAAAAAGAAAAAAATTGTGTTCTACATGAGCAGCACAGTTTATTTTACTGCACATACCACATACCATCTCTCTAAATGAGGACATGAACACATTTCATTTCCAGAGCTCTTCACAAACATTTCACCTTTTTGTTTGAGAAAAGCTAGTGTCATATATGCACAAAACCAAGGGTATTCACTGCAACCTTCCAAAATAAAAGTTTAAATTAAAGAA
>JAUMHE010000042.1:833167-844267 GCA_032359235.1 Enteromius mattozi | reverse complement strand
GAAAAGCTAGTGTCATATATGCACAAAACCAAGGGTATTCACTGCAACCTTCCAAAATAAAAGTTTAAATTAAAGAAATTATGACAAAGATAAAGCCAAGACAAAAAAGAGAAAAAAAGAAATTTGTGAATAAAACAGAGTTTATAGGACCCTAATATTGTTGAAATTGTACTATTACATTTTTTAAGTTTTATGAATTCGATTAATTTGAGAGAACTCAAATCCAAAATGCACAATTTGGGAAAAAAATAGTAGAACAGATTTCATAGGGTTCTAAATATTTAAAAGTATAAAAATCTATATTCTCCTCTATACCCATCTTTTTTTAAGGGTTTAGAAACTGTAACATTTCAATTAATTGATAAGCAACCCAAGTATTTGCTGGACGATACACTGAATTTTAATTATTAAAGGTGAAAAAAATGTCACGGGCTATCAAAAAATGTAAAAATCAAATAAAAAAAGTTAATAAAGTGTAGTTAGTTTTTTATTTAAAGATTGCAGTTCAGTAGTTTGAAAGGATTTGTTAAGTGTTTCCATTGGAAGGATGGATAGAGCAGGATGCTGTGATGTCAGGTATAAGGTCTGAGGGCCTATCGTTATCATATTAAACACACATTCAAATGGGCTTGTCAGTTGGTTTTTCTTTTGGATATTATTACCTGTCAAAGGCTGAGAAAAACAAAGTCAGATGGAGGGATGACTAGAGTGAGAGATGGATGGGTGGAGAGATGAATGGTTTCTGAGTAAATGTAGTCCTGCCTGTCATCGTATGCAAACCATTTGATCCTTTCACTGCAAATATGCATTAATTATTAATATAAATTGATGTATATGTTGTACAATTTTACGGAACATTTAAGGATGCGAAATAAAAAACAACATCAAACAAAAGCCTTCCTCTAGTAATCTGCATAGCCTGACTGTATTGGAGGAAAACAGCTGAAATGGGCGAACCAACATAATGAATAAACAAGAGCTCGGCATAACAAGGGAAGACCTGATAAATGAGAATTACGAGCGGGAGAATGAGCTAGAAGGAAAGGGAGGAATGCCCTGGGGAAGAGAGTGAGGTGAAGATGGACAGGCAAACCCTCTTGTTACACCTTCTCTCTCTTTCTCTGTCGCTTCCTTTGCCCCCCCACCCCCTTTACCCCTCTTTCACCCAGCCATAGCCCCACCATCTGTCTTTCCCCTTCCCTTCGCCTCCACGCCTGACATCTCTCAGCCTTTTTTAATCTCTTTTTGTTTGATGGAATTTAATGTGACTGTTTAAAAATTAGACATATCGTCTCAGTCTGCGTTTATTAGTAACGCTAAGCTATAGTAATGAAACTGAAATCACCCTTTAGAAAAATTACCTTGGTTTTATTTCAGTAAGTAACACTAAATAATAATGGTATTTGGATAGAAATGTTCATTCTAATTCATACTAAATAATCTGTTAGGGAACTGAGAGAATCCGCTTTTTTATTGACACTGCAGCTTAAAACTGTATTTTTATTGAAAATATTTAACATTTTGTGAAGATTTGTTATTTAAATCTTCAATACACAGAAAATACTACAACAGTTGTTTCTTCAAATAAACAAATAAAGTAGGTGTTAACAATTACGCATTTGCTGTGCAAGATAAATATTGTTTCTCGACAGGCATTTATTGTAAGTGGGTTTTGTTGCATTGTTTACAGTTTCAATAATTAATTATGATGTATTTAACTAGGAACATTCCATTAACTATGCTATTTATTTAATAAATCTGTGGTTATTATGCCCTTAGTACAATTAAACTGCGACTATTCATGAATAATTTTTTTGCACTTTAGTTCAGTTTGTCCGATAACTTGTTCTCCGCTTTATGTACTTTATAAGAAATGAAAACTAAACGTAAATGTGTCTTTTTTATGCTTCCTGTTTACCAACAGGGGACTTGTTTGTTGAAGGATTCATTGATGCACCGTTTGTGGAAACGCCACATTTGTAGCGTTTGTTTCAATGCAACGGTTATTTTTACGCGTGCTGCCTGCTGTCAATCTGGTGGAACTGAACCCCACCCAAACTCATATTTTATTCCAGGTTGTCCGAGCTGAACAGTGCAGTCCTCCCAGCCCCCCCCCCCTGTGGACTTTTTCTGGGATCTCTTGTGGGAAGAGTAGAAATAATTCCTATTGTCTTTCATTATAATTCAAGACTGAGATATCGTTTTTAATAATGCCAGCTTTGTTTCCTAATCTAATTTGTGTGGTTATATTTAATGCGTGTGTGTGTGTGTGTCTTCTGTTCCCACCTGTTTTATATCCGTCCTATATGGTTACCACTTTTCCTAAAGTCCAATGATGGGCTACGGGCAGAAAAAAACCCCCAAATTAGAATCTTAAAGCGCTATTATTTAATTACCCCAATGGCTATGGATTTGCTGTGTGTGTGTGTGTGTGTGACTGAAGAGGGTGATAGAAAGGGCAGGATTATTCTGCTTTTTCAATTTACAGAAGCCCCACTGCCCACACACACCCCCTAACACCCCAGACCCATAACATACACACACACAAACACACACACACACTTCATCAGCACCCCCCCCACCCCCCCAACCGCTGGAAGATAAAACAGCATTATGGTAAATTCCACTTAATGACAAATTTTTAATTTGCTGAACACGGCTGTCTCTCGCATCCCTCGTGTGTGTGTCTGTGTGTGCGCGTTCACGTTTTAGTGAGTGAGTGAATGAAAGGGAGGCCTAATTACAGTGTGGGTTGGATGAGAGGAAGAAAAGCCCTCCTCTCCTCCTATCACGGTGATAAGGGAAAGGGAATGTAGCCGATTAATGATGGTGTTTATCTCTTTTCATATAATAACAATCATGAAAAGTCGATCTGCCCCTCAGCCTGACAGAAAAACACTCCCAGAGGAGAATTTTCATCAGAATGAAATTGAAGTCGCAAGCTACTGGTTTTATTAAGTATTTCATTTTTCCTTCTCGTATGTTTGTGTGTACATGGACGCAGAAGTAAATCTGAAGGTTTGGAATATTAAGTCTGCTTGTTGTGTGATGGGGATGTTTCCAGGGTCATTTCAATTTAAAATATATATTTTTTTAAACACACCAAAAGATGCGGAGACTCTGCAGAGTCTGGGTATTCATTTTCCTTTTAGATATAGCCTCGGACATGTTCATATAGAGCATACAGTGGAATACACACCATTATTTTAACACTGAAGTTATTCTGATCTGATTTTAGAGCCTCTTTTACCAAACTTTTTCAAATAGCAAACCATTGCTTTAAAATGCATGTGTTGGAATAAATATCGAACTGACATTGTGACACACTGGAGACTAGTAATGATATATTCAAAGTCTTCTGATACTGAGAGCTTTGTGTCTGGAATAGAAAATGTTTTCTTCACAGGAAATCTTGTGCTTCAAACATTAAAGTAATTTGAGATCTGTATGTAATATTCATTTATGAGTGCACTTTTACAAACATCAAACTATATGCACCAGCAAAAGCAGAACACTGTACAATTACAGACAATTTACATTTGAAATGCAAGTTTTGAAATATACATGTTGACAGATTGACGACTAGTAATACTGTTTCTGTATCTTGCATATATGCAGTGACAGATCAATAGTATTACATATAAGCGTATGCATAGTGTCTTAGTGCTGTTATCGTTTTTATGGCAGGACAAGCTGTGGACACATTTCTCTGGTGGGCTCTTGAAGCAGGTTTGTCACAGACTAGCTCTGTGACGAGTGACTGATCGAGACAGAGATGTGCATGTGCACACAAGCTGTTTCTATCGATGCACGTGCAGCCTGACTGCCAGTACGTAACCCAGTATACGTTATTTGCATCATAATATGTTGTCAATTTTTTTACCCCCTGTTGTATCATTTTCTAACATTACAGGATACGGATAACTTACTGTAATCACTCTTAGTCTTAGATGTGAGTTTTGAATGTTTACAGTGCATAACAGTTCTGTGCATTATGTATTTTCAATTTACTTTATCATGGAACAGAAATTAGACCATTCTTGACCATGCAAACAAAAGCGTGCAGGGCTATCAAGGTCTTAAAACTGACACAAAATCAACACTAGTCCAGAAGATGAATTTATTAACTTATTTTATTAAAATAAATTAACACAATATATTTTGATTCTTCTGATGCTGGTGGCTTTGTGTTAAGAATAGACCAGAGCATCTGAAAGCTGAAAGTTTTTATTCACAGAAAATGTTTGAGAGCTACATTGTGGAAGTTTTGGAAATAAAAAAATTGGATTTGTTTGTAGTCCCCTTTGGAGCTTGGCAGACCTTTGGTCACTGTTCTGAAAAGAGCAGCATTGACGTTCTTCAGAATTTCTTCTTTTGTGTTTCACAGAGGGAGGAAAGTCATACAAGTTTGGAATGACTTGAGGGTAAAGAATGGCAGAATTTAGTTTTGGTGTACTCCTAGATGGACCGTCTGTATCTCTTTTTTTATGCTTGAAGGCTTTGTTTTTGTTTTTTTCATTAACTTGACATCAGATTACCAAGTACAAAGAGTCATGTTGAGTGTGTGCATGTGCTTTTCTCAATCCCATGTGACTTTCTTCCCTTATCTCCTGTCACTTACCCGTCTGCCACTCTGATTGGAGCGTATGGTTGCCGTGTGGTTGCCGTGCTGTTGCCATACCGCGCCCCGCTGGGCAGTAATTGAGCCCCCTCTGGGTTGCAAGAGGCAACGGTACATTGACAGACAGGTTTGGCCACCTGCCCCACCTCCCCCTTTAAACTGGGAGTCAAGAATGCCAGGAGCATGGCAGCATGCTACGTGTGCCATGCCGAATCTTGGGTAGGGGGCACCGCTTTGGCCACATGCCCCAGTATCATGTTCTACCTGCAGAGTGGGTGTAATATGAACTGATTGTCAGATTGTTTGGCAGACTTGGGGGTATGCTTACTGTACATTTTCTTTGACAAGTGTTTACCTGGCTGTCCAAATGAGGACTTTTTTCATTTTCTATTTTCTATTTTCATGAAAAAGCCTATTAGAATTTCTACTGGCTTTTTTAAACAATAAAAGTAAAAAAATAGTTGATTTACCATATTTTGGCCCCAATTTATACAGTTATTTTCAAAATCTGCAAGGTCTTTTATTATTTAAAAGAGTGGTCATGAAATGATCATGGAAACTGTACTTATTTATTACATACTTATACCAGCATGCTCCAGGTCATCATTTGTGAATAAGTTAATATGATTTAAGTGTTGACCTTTTTGTCACGTTGCACTATTATATGCCTTCAGAAGAATTGCAATATAGTGCACAAGTCATATGGACTACTTTTAATTTCATACACTCAAAATAAAGGTCCCAAGGTTTTTGAAGCAATGCCATAAATTAAATATTTTATGTTCCCCAAAAAACTTTTTAGCGAACATTGATTTTCTTTTATCTGAAAAACCTTTTACCTTTTTAAAGAACTTCTATATTTAAGTGTTTGTTTGTTTTGACAGCCGTTGGACACTGTAAATGGTTCTTTTTAACAGCAGTTCTGTAATGGTTATTTAGTAAATTCTGCTTTCATGTATCTCTGGTGAAATTGAGGCATACAAGTTTGAAATGACACAAGGGTGAATAACTAATGACTTCAGATTTGGATTTCCGTTGAAAAACCAAATTATGGCAGTAACAGAAACTACAGTGAAACTGTTTGCGTGTATGTGTTTTCCAAAGGTGGTTTTTGGTGCTTAAGTGTATGTGTCCAATAGAGATATCAGTGTAATCCATGTTGCAAGGCTCCACAGCAGTGCTGCAAACATGAAGACTGAGCATGAAATGGAATGAAATGTGCCACTGTAATCCATAATCGACCTGTACATGATGTATTGACCGAGAGGGAGATCTCTCTCTCTATCTCTCTCATTTCATCTCTGTCTCAACATGTCTGTCTCTTTCTGCTTGATTTCATGTCCTGGTCCTCTCTTCCAGCATGTTCTGTTGTGGTCCAACCGGATGTTTGAATTTAGTCGAGTGTGAAACGCTAGCTAGTATGTTTGTAAGCACGCGTATCTCCAGTCTCTCGTAGTGAGGTACCCTTGTGTGTGTGTGTTTTGTCTTTGAAGTGTGGCATTGTTACACACTGTTTGGTTTTCACACTCACATTCACCACTGCTCACCTAACTCACTGTGGTCTGTTCATGGACCATGATGCATTTCACTGCACCGCTCATTTGAATTCTGTCTTCCGTCTCCTCCGTCAAGTAGAGTTTAATTGCCCGTGTGGATGTAAATCTGGCATTTCTTATACAAAGACTGATTCAAAGTTTTAAGAATATATATTAGCATCATGGTTTTACAAACACATTGGACAATACGCCAACACAATATCTCTTTGGTTGGAATCGGACAGGACACTTGACCCTATATCTGCAAACAGGCTTGGTATAATATCATACTTAGCAAAAAAATGCATTTTGCTCAACTGGAATCAACCGAGGTCTTCAACATCTTCAACAACTGTTTAAACAACTTTTAAATTAAACACTATGATTAGAATGGTACACCTACAACTTAAGAAGCAAGGGCGACGCTCTTTGAAGAATTCAGATGCCTCTTATAGACATCTGACTTTTTGGCCAACTTAGATACTTGACAAAATGTATGACCATATTCAATACTACAGCTTGACATTAATGTAATTTTAATTTATCTTTTGTTTTTTCTTCAGTGCATCTGTACTGTATTTTCCACTAGTTTAATATATTTAAATACAGCTGCTCTTATTATTTTACTGCACTTGACCTTTGTTAATTGTTGTTTCTATTGTTTTTGTTTTTTGTTTTTTTACTTTCTCATGTATGTCAAAATAAATAAACACATAAACAAAAAAACAAAAAAAACACATATATATATATATATATATAGAATGTCATGAAGGAACCGAGTGGATGAAGTTGTGGCTTAGCAGATAGTGCTCTTGTGGGAAATAAGTGTTTGAATCCAGCTCGCAACATTTCTTATTCCCATTCCCGCATTCATTTCCTGTTTTCTCTCTACTATCATTTCCATAAAAATGGCAAAAAAGCCATAAAAATAATGAAGAGAGTGAAAGGGCTGCCCAGAAGGCATGAAAGCGATTTGGAGGGATGGATTCTGACAGGAAATGAGAATGAGCGAGGAGATTATTTAGCTGATGAAGGAAGTGGAGGAACAGGAGAATGGAGGCCAGGAGGAGAGAAAGACATGCCTTTGGTCAAGCAGGCGCGAACGCTGTGTGTGTGTGTGTGTGTGTGTGTGTTTGATCACTGTTTGATTGGATTAAGGTCTGCTCCAGGCAGGGTGAATAGGGACGTAATGCATTTGCTCCATGGTCCATGTCAAGTATTTGTCATGGGGTCTGGGAGGGCTGCTGACCCCCCATGTCTGCCGTTCTGTGGGGCATTTACCCTTCTCTGTATCGCTAGTCTCGCATATCCAGACCTTTGACTAAATGGCAAAGAGTCTGGTCCACATTGCAGCTTATTCTGGCCAAGAAACGCCCACTTAGACAGGAAGAGAAAGCAACCAACCATAGTTCGTTTTGCATGCCATTTGGAGGCGGGTTTATCCAAAATAGATTAAACCAGAGTGGTCAAAAAAAGGAATTAAAATAACGTTGTGGTAGTGAAATGGAATAATCTGGTAGTACACTGGATATAAAGTGAAATATTCAGTTACACTTGTGAACTTATTATTAAGTGCCTTAAGCAATATCTGAATATCATTCAAATATTTGATGGCGCAAACTTGGCAAACCTTTGTGAATCCAGTGATTAGTTGTGTACATGGTTGTTGTATTGCAGCTTGTGGTTTGTTTATTTGTTTATTAGTTTATTTACAACCATATTATTTTATTTCCTATCTAGTTTGTATACAACTTGAAAAATCAGTTGGACAATACAATGCTAAACAAGTTTTCAGTTCATATTTTTTGTGCATCTTTTTGACTAGTTCTACAACAAAAAATTGTATTATGTATTTATATTATGATTAGTTTATTATATATTTATATATTATATATTTATATTGTATATAATAGTTATAAATAGACTTAAAATGCCCTATTATGCTATTTGAAAGGTTCATAACTGGTTTTGGGAACATTCGGTTTTAAGGTATGCAATGTCAAAAAGCACTTTCCTTGTCTTTTATTATGTATTAAAATTTCCTTTATCTCTCAACGACTCTCTAATGATTTCTTCAAAGATTTAAACCCCTCCTTTGTGTGAGGTTACTCTGTTCTGATTGGTCTGAGGACCCAGTCTATCAGAAACTGAATGTAGTAAAAACCCAAACAATAAAGGTTATATTCATTAATTGAACACATTGGAGCACAGATATATCACTGCAGTTTGTAAATCAACAATTTTTTTATCAACATACTTTATCATGGCTTCAGGCGATAAGAATGACAGACATTCTATATTAATCAACACATTTCTATACAATAGTGGGCGACAGCTGATAGCAGAACTATAACATGAGTTAGCCGGTGACCTACAGCTGCATGAGTGTATACACAACACAACACATATTTTACATAAATACATGCTTGACAGAATATTACAGCAACAATTTTTTTGCAGACTGTTTACATTCATACACAGCTATCACACACTGCGTGAAAGGTAATTAGACATTTTAAGTAACTCCGAAAAATGTAAATTAATACATAAAGACAAAAATGCATTGTATACTTTCTAAAATATTACTGAGTTGTTTAACTTGAATTTAGATTTTTCAGAAATTATTTTAATATACTGATTTGGTGCACTTTTTTTTATTCATTCAAGATTTTTAAAAGAATAAAAAGTTAAAAACAACAGCATTTATTAGATTTTTTTTTCTGTTTGTCTTGATCAATTTAATACATTCTTGCTGAATAAGAGTGTTTCCATCAAAAAACAACTTTGAATAGTAATAATATGTTAGCCAAAATAGGTAAAATGAAGGTTGAGTGAATTGTCCCAAAACATTTACATTGACCCTTGGTCATCGGGCTATCTATATTGTTGAATCCAGCTATAAGAACCAAAAATGGGACTGAACATGAGCAACTTCTCCTGTCCTTCTCTCCCTCTCTTAAATGTACACCCTCACACACAAAGGTACACGGGGTCGCACACACTCGGGCTCCATTGTTATGTGTGGCTGTGTTAATCTGACTGCTGGCCTCTCTTCCGCTCTCTTTGTCCCCTCCGCCAGCCCAGTGGCAGAAGTCAACAGCACTGCACAAAGGGCCTGCAAAACTGGTTAACGGCTGGGTCTGCTTTAGGCTTTGATCAGCTTTTTTAGGGTTCAGTCCCATGTTCCCCCTCCCGGTGCTGTGGAGTCTTCTAGAGGAGGCTGAATGGTTACACTTGAGGGAGGTTGTTAAGGGAGACGAGTGTGGAGAGAGATGCTCAGGATTGATGCATGTGTCACTGGTTGGTATGGGATATCATGTGATGTCTATGCAAATAAACTACCACAATTGCTTACTTTTTAAGGACTAGTCTATACAAAAATCCAATTTCTGTCATAATTTACTTACTCTTGTGTACTTCAAAAACCATAATGCTTTTGTTAATCTTTGAAAAACAGTTGAAGATTTTTTTAATTAAAACTTGAGAGATGTCTGCTCCTCAGTTGAAAGTCTATTGCCCCAAAACTTTCATGATTCAAGAAGAATATATAATTTGACTGGTTAAATTAGAGTCTGGAAAGACAAATGCTTTGTATGATGAACCGTTTTAATTTAGGCTTTTATTCAAATATAAATAATGATTAAAACACACATGGAGCACTGCAAATATGGTAAACATACAAAAATGGTTCAAACCAATAATATGAACAGCCGCTTAACTGTTTAGCGTTTTTAAGCTACTGTTGTAGGTGATTTAGGATCTAAGATCTGGTTGTTAATGCAGATTAATGCCGCTAGTAATATAATTGTAAATAACCAAGAAACTTGAAAAAGTAATTATATACTTGTAGATGCTCTTGAGGGCTATTTGGGTGTTTTTACAATTGATTGTAATTCAACATCAAGATCTAGGTCTGCTATGCTATTGAAAACCCCCTTTTCATGATCCAGTCAGTTCCTATCAATCAATAACATCCTGCTCAACCTTTTTTTTTTTCCCCCTCATTGAATATTCTGCTTCATTTGGAAATGTGTCTCATTGCAAACGCCTTGTTCAATCGCGGTAGCCTCAAATTCCTGTATGCAAAAACAGCAAGCTCAAAACAACAAAGTTGACTGAAATTTAGGCCAGTAGTCAGAAGACTGGCTGAATGAACCTACAATATTGGTATTTATCTAATAGCATTCTTTTTAATGTCAAAGGCTATTGATCGGCTGCTTAGATTCAAAGTAGTGTGCAATTTCAAATGTGCCATATTTGCTCATGGCGTCTCATGGATGGTCATTTCTGTTTTGGGCCAGTCACCTTAACTGAAATGCCATGTGGCACTAGAATCAAATCATGACAGCATCAGTTGGGTTTGAATCACGTGGGGTTTGAACCTTCAAGCTGACCAAGTGTTTAACCACTATGCCACACCACTCTAATTTCAATTATTTATGATGAACCATGATTCTTTGTTTCTGCGCACTTTTGATTAATATTATAAAAATGTTACTAAATTTCAAAAGTTTGGAGTCAGAAAGGTTTTTTTAATAAATAAATTATTTTATATTCAGCTAGGATTCATTAAAAACATTAACAGTCACAGTAAAGACATTTATAATGATTTCTAATTTCTATCTCGATTTCTAATGTTTCTATTTCCAATTAAAGCCACTCTTTTGAACTTTTTAATTGTCAAAGAATTCTAAAAACAAATGTATCACAGTTTCCAAAAAAAAATAAAAAATCTGTCAAATAATTAATTGCATTGCGATTAATTGCATCAAAAATGTTTTTGTTAACATAATGTGTGTATACTGTGTATATTTATTATGTATATATAAATACAAACACATGCATGTATATATTCATGCATATATATATATATATATATATATATATATATATATAATGTTTGTCAAATATATTTTTATTTAATATAAAATATAATAATATAAA
>JAUMHE010000042.1:816897-827376 GCA_032359235.1 Enteromius mattozi | reverse complement strand
TTGTCAAATATATTTGTATGTAATATAAAATATAAGAATATAAATATAGTATTGTAAATACATGTAAATATTTTCTAAATATTTACTCTATGTGTGTGTTATGTGTATTATGCATTATGTAACCAAAAACATATTAAACAGTAAGTTTTTCATTTTCAACATTGGTAATGACAACAGGTGTTCCTTGAGCACCAAATCAGCATATTAGAATGCTTTTTGAAGCATCATGTGACACTAAAAACTGATGTAAAGGCTGCTGAAAATTTGGCTTAGCTATCACAGGAGTATATTAAAATAGAAAGCAGTTATTTAAGAAAAATGACATGTATTTGATCAAATAAATGTATCCTTTGTATGCATAAGATTCCTGTCAAAACCAAGAATTCTGAATGGTCCTGTATATTATGATATTCTTTGTGGCCTCATGTTCACTCCAGAACTGGCTATGTGAGTTTTCCAAGGAGGATCCCATTAACAAGTTTTAGTAGCAGTTTAGTTCAGGACCGTGATTCAGCTGTGAGAAGAAACACTCCCAGACAGTTTGTGTTTTGAGATATGCCTTCACATGGCCTGTTCCCTACACACAGAGTACTCTTAAAGACAGAATAGTGTCTCAGTCTCTTTCTCTCTAATGGGAGCTTGTGTTCATGGTTAATTAGTTTCTCCTACACATCCGTTTTGTTCTCCATGGACCCAATGCTGGTGGCCGGGCGCACGCCAGCTTTCTTCTCTCTCAGACTATTAGTCAGCTGGAATTCATTAAAACACACACACACTGATGAAGTTGCACCCTGCGCGCACACCTCTTATTTTTATTTGTTGGTTCTATGTTAATTAGCATACCTAGGAGACTTGCAAGTAGCATCTGTCGCTATTCCGCTATTCCCTCCTCCCTTGCTCTACTTTTCATCCTTCCGTCTCGGCCTCGCTGTATGGAAAGCGAAAGGTTTTTTTTGTGTGATGTCGAATATGAGTTACTCTCTAGCGCCCCCTCTGGTGGTGGTGTATATTTTGCGTGGATGCCAATTGGAAAAACTCCACACACTGTTTTATTTAAGTGTATGAGGGGGATTTGATGTGAAAACTGGGATGGATTTATGAAAATATTCCTAATATTCATATGAGAAGTACATTATAGTATCTTTGGTGTGTGTGTGTGTGTCATTGTGAATAGGCCTGGCAGGATTACCATAGTGAGGTCCTCCTTTCTCTGGCTTTGTGTGATTGCTGGGCCGTGACTGACGAGGCATTTCCCCCACGTAGAGACACGGAGGTGTGTGTGTGTGTCTGTGAGAGAGAAAGAAAGAAGGGGGGCATCAGGATTAAAGGAAATGTTTCCTGTTTATTGTACTGGCGGTCCTCGGGGATGTTTGGGGGGCATTGTTGCGATGTGTTGGGTGTGTAGATTTAAAAAAGCAAACACATTAATGAATGAATGTATATGGTTTGTTTTCATAACAACCATTTTACTTATTTCGTGTAAGTGTAGATATCTGTAATTGTGTTTGTTGCCTAAGACTTTAGTATCAGTATCATTTTTCAGTGCAATTATCATGTGACACACTAAACTAGCATTGGTAATTGTTGGTATCATGCTGATTTTGATGACCCCGCAATGTGTTTTGTGTATTTTTATTACTTTGGAGTTTTTTTGGAGTGTTCTATACGTGTATATCTATGCATGTATGAATGTATGTGTGTGTGTGGTGTATTTTAATGCAGTGTATGTTGATGTGCAGCTGTGTATTGCTGTAGTAACTGTCTCTCTGTCTCTTGAGAATGAGCTAAAAAAAAAAGATGGTCAAATTAGGGGAGTGGGCCTCTTGTATCATCCACACACACACATAATCACGCTCTATCTCTTATTGAAGTTTTATCTAATTTTGTGTTGATGGTTTCAGTTTGTTTTTCTCATGTGCTGATCTTTTTTTGTAGAACATGCAAATGATGAAGAGAATAAACAGATCTGGGCTGTGTCAGAAAAGGATAAAGAGGTAATGTTGCAGTTTTGGTCAAATCTGAAATGAATAAAAAAAGATAATACTGAATTATCATAATGTACTTTTTATAAAACTAAAAATAATTGGTATTTTTAGCGATTGTATTTCATTTTAGGTGATTACCGTTTTGTCTGTGTGTGTGTGTGTGTAGGCTCAGATCTTTAATAAAGGGTTTTCCCGGAGGCGTGTTTCTAGCCGTTACTACACTGAAAAATCCATCACATGTCACAACTGCAGAAAGTCCGGCCATCTCTCCAAAAACTGCCCCACACCAAAGGTACATCATTATCCACCCATCACTCTGTCTATACTATAGTCACCTGCCCCACACCAAATATCAAAATCCCTTTATTTCCACTCAATGAACTGCTGGCTCCTATAGTACACATTAGCCGCTTTAACAAAATGCTGGTCCACTAAATGATCAAAACTGAATTTTAGATAATTGAGTTAAAATAAAAATGCTTAACAATGCAGATTGGATCAAAGTTTTTGTTTAAGATTCACTGGATTGTTATAATTAGCAATTGCTTAATGGTTATTTAATACACTACTACAAAACATTTTGGGATCAATAAGATTTTAAGAAAAAAATTAATACATTTATTCAGCATGGATACATTTAAATCTTTAAGACAAATTCATATTAACTTTAAGAATAACGTGATTTATGCTGCTACTTTTCCCTATTTCCTTAATAAAAAAATGCTGTAAAAAATAAACATAGTCCTTTAAGCTAAAGGCTTAAATTATGCTGGTATAAACTAGTTGTAAGCTTGTTAAGTGGTCTTTCAGATTTGAGGATTATTTTGCTCTTTTGATACTCCGGTTTAATTTAATTTGTTTTGAAAATTGATATTCAACATGATACAAGACACATTATAATTCTTAAAGATTCTTAAAAATTGTTTTCTGCTTTTAATTCTTTAAGACAATGTCATATGCTAACTTTAAAGTATCACAGTTGTCATTATTGTGACTTTGTGTGTGTGTTTATGAGCAGGTGCCGTGCTGCTCATTATGTGGGCTTCAGGGACACTTTCTGAGGATCTGTCCGAACCGTCACTGTTCTAACTGCTCTCTGCCCGGCCACACCAGTGACAACTGTCTAGATAAAGCTTACTGGTACAAACGCTGCAACCGCTGTTTCATGACCGGACACTTAACTGACGTGAGTAGTGCTGTCTGTGTGTTGGTGTCGTGGGGAGCTGAGATATGTCTGTGTGCGTGTTGGGTTTGTGTATTGTGTGTTGTGTGTTGCTTGTTTGTTTGTGTGTGTGTGTGTGTGTGTGTGTATCTCCTGGGCCATTCTTTCTCTCATTAAGACAGACGCTTCACAGGCTGTGAGTGGGACACACGCTCCACTCGTCACCCCCAACAACAACCCCACCGAGAGAGACAGAAATGGGGGAGGAAGAGAAACAAGTCAAAATGTTACTTTTAGAAACTGCAGGAGAGATGAAAATGATTTGTCTTGTTAAAACAAGGCCAAACGAGTCAGGATCAATTACTGCAGTAAAATATTTTTTTCTTTGACCACTCGTTTTGCATTCTTTTGTTCAGCATCTCACACAATGAGTGTTAATTTTTATTAATGTTTTTTTTTTGATAAGATTAATTTTAAAATGGTAGCCCTAATTTCTGTTCAGTGGTGTTTTTGAACACAAGAACACGTTCACTCACCGTAAAAGCTAGTTGAGTTTGTTCATCTTTTGTTGTTTTGTGATTTGGAAACTGTTTTAATATAATTTTGGCAAAGTTTTAATTGAAACGAAATTGGCCCCATTCATGCATAACATGACAAACAAACACATTTAGGTTTTGGGCGCAGTTAAACATTGCCGCTTCGAGATATTCTGCTGCATTCTATTAGTCAAAGTAAGAAGTTTTTCTGATTATCTGGGCTCAGTAAGTTTTCACATCACATGATAACAATCATAGTGGCCATCATCCCTCTGAGATCTCTAATTGATTATGCATCTAGAATAAGCGGTAAATATAGAATACAGACCCTAGTTAATCTTACTGGTTAGCTGAACAAACAATTTTTCAGCCGCCAGCACAACATGACTTTTAATTATGCTTATAATCTATAATTACACCAGTCTCAAAAACTGCTATGTGGCGTTCGGTAATGAACTCTGAGAGTTAACAAATATCAGTCCAGTTACTTTACGGTATCTGGCTCCATGTAACATACTTCTTCATAACGAATGACCTCAGTTCTTGCTATTAACATATTTGTTACATGTTTAGGTTATGAAAATGTCGAGCACTGAATTTAGTCTGTACAAATATCCAGAGGCAGAAATAATTTTCATTCATTTTCAAATTTTAATTTTTGTTCCCTCCTTATAAAATTTGAGGTTTTAAGGTCTCTTAACTAGTTGCTTATTAGCATGCAGATTACTAGAGGACTAGCCATTTATTAGTAGTAATTAAGCACATATTACTGTCTTATTCTACATGACCTTATTCTACATCCCTAATCCCTTCAATATCTAAACTTAACAACTACCTTACCAACTATTAATAAGCAGCAAATTAGGAAGAGTTGTAGCTAATAGCGAATAAGTGTTCCCTATTCTAAAGTGTTACCAAATTTAAATTGTTTGGCAATTTTGTAACACTAATCACCCTGTTAACATGTTCCCTTGTAAACACTATTTGTGTTTAATTTGCCACAAAGCTCATTTGGATGTGAAAATATGAACTTGCTTCAAATTGACTTCCATATTTGTCTGATGTTCCTTAGTGTTCAGAAGGCTTTTATTTTCCCACTATCAAAGAACCTTCTATATTTGGGTTTATAAAATTTTGTCATTTTATCAATGCTTCTATGGTTTCAGACAACCAATAGGCAGTAATCTGTCCTTATAAAAAGAACAACACTGTAAGGGCAGTCATTTCTAATTCATCATCGTAAAAATACTACTACTACTACTAAAGAAAAACAAGTCTGTAAGTTAAAAACAACAGCTTTGGTATTTGGCAGTATGGAGATGTTTTTAATAGCTTCACTGCTGTATCATCTTGTCACAGCGAGTGAGGAAAAGGAGAGCAGTTTCTTAGAGATTTTGAATGTTTCCTTCAATACACTCAGCAGGGCAAACCCTACAGGGGGTGCTGAAGCCTCTGCCTGGCTCTCAGGTGGGGTTAAATGAAAAGCTAACTGTATAAATGAGTCCAGCTGCTGTGCCCTTAGCACTTTCAATTTTCAGAGAGATGTAGGAAGCTCACAGGGCAAATGCACTAAGCACCCTCACTCAGTGTCTGTTGAGTCTGTCAGCACTGCACCTCTTTCTTATCCTACTATTGTCCTTTCCTTTTCAGTTTATGTATTTTTCTTCTATTTTCTTTGTCTATTTTTCTCTCCTCTCCTCTCATCATCCCATCTTTTCTCTCAAATTTATTTAATCTCCACTTCTTCTAATCTCGTCTCTCATCTTATTTTATTTTGTGTATCTTCCTTATCAATTTTATGTTATATTTGCAAATTTATTGTATTTATTGTAGGCCCTAAAAGGTTTCACTTTTTACTTCTGCAGTACATTTAATCAAAGATAAAAAAAAAACAAAGAAAAAAACAAAGCTTGGAAGGATATTGTAGATCAATAATAAAACCACACTAAAAAGAAAAGGGGTTGTCTCAAATTCATGTCCTAATGGATGACTGAACCACTCCCATTGATAATAAAAAAATAAATAAAAACCTTTAAACCTTTGTGTGGTTACTTTTACTTGTGTTTCTGAACTGCCAGATTTTGATTTCATATAAATATTGGGTTTTCTGTCTTTTTTTCTGTTCTCAACAGGCTTGCCCAGAAGTCTGGAGACAGTATCACATTACGGTAAGCTTCCATGTGTTTCTGTGTTTCTCATATAAAATGTGAGGATAAGTTCTGTGTGAATTTATAGAGAGTCTGCCTGAGGGGATTCCAGGTGACCTTATGTGTTAAACATCTCAAATAATAGAGTGATTTGTGACAAAAGCAAGTCAAGCCAACACTCATTTGTGTGTAACGAAACCTCACATGTATAAACACACAGATTCATCATGAGCACTATTAGTCATGATTGTGGCTTGCAGAGAAAAGACTCCATGCGTCCTGCTGATTTTGCCTTTGTGTGAACGTGTATAAATGGTGGACTCCTGACGGTGTGTCTAAGCGGAGGAGAAATCGTCTTTCATTCACTACAAAGGGTTGCTTTCAAAACTAAGTGTAATACAACGAATTTAAAAATGTCTCTGAAATATTTGTAATTCTTTAAATAGACAACATTTGTTTACATGAGTTTTATTGGGTCGCTGTGTGCTTTACTCAGTATTTGCATCTGTGTGTATGTGTTTTGTCACAGAACAATCTGAAAGTGGTTAATTGGCAAACTCACTGAGCATTTTCTCCCCAAAGATCCACCAGGGTGAGAAGGCATGTGACAGTCACACACACAGCTAAACGTCAAGGGGCACGCTGGAACATCTGCACACACACACACGCATCCGCTCAGACTCTTGGAATATAGACCTCAGCCTAAGAGAAAAAGAGCAGGTTGTTTGTCAATTAAAAGACGTGATAAAGCATGAAATGGGCTGCCAGCATCGCGCTGCGCCGAGCAGTCACTCGACCCGTCACACACACACACAGTCTAATTAGCTAGGCTTCCTAATGAAAAGGCCAGATCGTTAGCGCTAGCCTGGTGCGCGGGGTGGCAGAGTGGAGACAGAGAAAAAAGAAAGGTGGGATGAAAAGAAAATGTTGCCTCTAGGGCTGTTAAAGAGCTGCGTTGAAGGGTTAGAAGTCTTCTAAAAAAAATCTTTCTTACTTTCACTGTTTCTGAGCGTCATGATTTCTTTCCTCAGTGTGGAATAAAAATAGTGTTTCCTCAGTTTGTACCGATTAAGTTCATGGCACAAAGAAGAAAACGGATATTATTATTATCCCTCTTTTTTGCGTGTCATGGTATCTGTTGTTTCTGCCAAAATTGATGCAAGTGGTTCTAGTGGGTCACAGTTTTATTCTTATTAAGGTTGTGTACTGCAAGAGAAAAAGTGAAAAATAAGTAAATAAACACAATTAATTAATTACAAATTACAAAATGTATTCATTAAAATAAAATAAAATGTCATTAAAAATAACAATTTCCTACAATCAAACACATTGTCTAATTTAGTTTTACAGACTCGGATATTAGCTTCTGCTGGTGTTGTTTACTATAATTGTTTAAAATAATATAATACCAATTTTCATATTCCTCATGTGGATAATTTTCTAAGTTGACAGGCTTATCCTTGGTAATATTAATGCATGCCTGAAATATATTTAATATATTTTGACATTTTAATTTTGTAAGATAAAATACCCGGTTACATAGTTAAATGTTACATGTTTATGTGTGTAATATTAGACTGTAACAACGTCACCTAAAGATGCAACCCATGTGATGTCCAAATTAAAATCTTGATTTTGAATCAAAAACAAGACAAGACACTCTGAAATAAAAAAAGAACAGTAGTGTATTTGTATCTGTATTTGTATTTTACAGTAGTAAAAATCATTGTTAAAATTAGAGCCAACTATTTTGTCACACCCTAAAAAATTTCGTGATTAAAAGAACATTTGCTTTTTCAGTGAATTGCTGTCTGATGCCTGTGCGTCCGTGGATGATGTATGTGGACTTCCGTGAGTCTGTAGGCTTTATAATGGCGTAAAATAGCGTGTGATGGTTTCCTGCGGGTCCACTTGGTTCTGCTGGGCTGAGTCCATCTGCTTGTGCATTACTTTCATCCTCTGGGTCCTGCCCTGGTTCTGTTTGTATGTGTAGGTACTTAAATTGAGTCACCCTCAACAGACGGTCTTTAAGGCCTTTAAACTATCCTGCAGTCTAGAGGGCTCAAAGTTAAATACAGTACAGATACCCCTGTGTGTGAGTGTGTGTGTTGTGCTTTGGGAGCTGTGGCCTGTCGCCCTATGCTAGGCCCAGTCAGGTGTGAAAAGGCATTCTGTCAGACCAGTCCCTTTCTACTGGGTCTGTTTATACTGTGTGTGTGTGTGTGTGTGTGTGTGTGGGTGAGGCCTGCACCTGTCTTCACTAACAAACAACCACTCAACTCTACTAAGTTTGCCACAAAACCCAAAGGAGACAGACAGAAAGAAGTGCGAGTGTTCACAGAAGCAAATGTGGTGTCTGAGCCAAATTGTCTGTATGGTGCGATTACGATAACTGTTGTACATCTGTCAGGACTTAACTTACTTGACAAGTTAGAGCAGATATTCTCTATGACATACAGTTTTAAACATGTTCTGGTCACACACACACAACGAGATGCATTTTTGAGGCGACTACGTGCATTTAGCAACACGCTACAGAGCTTTTATGTTTTGGTTCAGATATTATGGGTCTGAAGGGGATACGGATTCCAAACCTTTTAAGAGGATATTGGTGAGCAATTACCATTTTTTAAAACTTCTTTTTAAAATCCCTCCTTTCCTCAAACTGATCAGCCTATTAATCCTTTACACTGTAATGAAAATTAATTGAATCATTAGCATAAGTGAAATGTATGAGGTACATACAGTTTGTGGATTCAAAGAGATCAAGGGATTTATTTGTTTTTTTAGAAGGTCAGAAATAAAGAGAAATGGTGTTGCTGTCAATATAAACTTTGCTGAATATTATATTATTCAGTAAGACAAAGCCAAATATGCTCCAAAAACCTAATGATGAATTCAGTATTAACTGGAAAATTAGTAAATTATATTTTGCAGACGTTTAGTTAAACCTTTATGTCATCGAGAGAAAGAAAAGTCTGGAATCATCCAGTGCAAATGTTTAAATGAGGAGCAAATATATCATTTGTAAATGTCTACATGCATATTGTATATGTGTTGGTGTGATAGACACACGGCACCATCTACTGATATAGATGATGTACTACAGCAATACTTCAAGGACAAATATTACTGTAAGATCTCCTCAGAAGAAAAGTGATTCACAAATTAAGGCAATAAAATGTTTTTTTATTTTTATGAAATTTTTTTATTGTTGCAATTTAATAATATGACTCGTATAGGATTTTGGCTGGTATTAAATGGATGGAAGAAATCCAATAGACTTATATAAAAAAAGAAAAAAGGCATATCTAGGGATCAGAATATCCTAGACTGTTATGATGTGTTTGCATCTTCTGATTTTTAGCAACTTAAGATATAAATGTAAAAAATGTAATTGTAGCTGTCTTTGTAGTGAGTATAAATCAATAGTACATTTACATTGGTTGTCAGGTAGACATTTGTGTGAATAATGATTTCTTCTCTCGTATAGTGAAGATTTGCTCTGTCCGTGAGACTGAGAGAAGAGTCTGACACAGTTTATTTAGAGTGTTTGTATCGATTAGACTCCCGTGGGAACAGCTCAGTGAAAATGTCAAAGCACTGCACTTAGATTTCTTACACTGATGTTATGCTGCTGAGCTTATAAGAGCGTGATTGTCAGCACAAGACATCAGAGTTTAGGACAAGAAGAGTTTGAAACAATAGAAAACATAATACGAAAAGTGTGCTTGTGAGCTTGAATCAAGGATTTAATTTGAATTAATTCAGTGAATTTGATTCTGATGTTATCAAGGCTGCATTTATTTGATCAAAAATACAAGATTGTGAAATATTCTTACAATTTTAAGTAACAGTTTTTTATTTTTGTGTATTTTAAACAATGTGTGTATTTTTAAATAATTTGTGTATTTTGTAATGATTTTTTGTAACAATGTAGTCTTTACTGTCAGTTTTTGAGCAATTCATATTTTCTTTCAGAAAAATTCTTCTATAAATATTTCATATTTTTTATTTTATTTGTATATTGGTGTTCTGTTGATGAACCATTACCATTGTGATTTATGTATGTTGTAATGTTGTGTGCTGTCGCCACCTGGGGGAAAAACCTCAAAATGCTTTAAGTAGATGTTTATTATTTGGCTTGTAGCAGTATTGTGATGTTTTTGCTTTGTCATCCCATCTCTTTGTGTGGCTTTAAGCAATTTTTTTTTGTTGTTGTTACGTCTTATTTCTCATATGTCATTCTCTTTGAAACTCAGGTATTAATTTAAGCAGAAGACATTGTTAGGGCTTCATTTGTAAACTAAAATTATTTTATTCCAGCTGTGAGATGAAGAGCTTTTTTCTGTTTACCAGGCAGGAGAATGAAAATGTAACTGGTAATATTGTGAAGAAAAAGAGGTGGGAGTATATATGCATTGTTTGCACTGATGCAAAATCTGATCAATCCTATTCATTTTTTTTTTTAACAAAATAGAATTTCTTCTTTTTTGTGAGTGAAATATTGTTGCAACACAGTCTCACTCCAACCCGTCACATTTTGATGCTTGGTCAAAACCCTTTTTAGTTACTTTTCGACATGAAGGGTCCTCCATTGTTTTCAGTTGTTTGGCTTAATGTAATGGTTTGCATGCATATATAAATTT
>JAUMHE010000042.1:802534-815660 GCA_032359235.1 Enteromius mattozi | reverse complement strand
CACACACAGGCAAATGCAGTTACTGTACAGGTATTTATTGCACAAACTAATCATAAACAAGCAGTATAAATACATTATAAACAAGTCGTGTCACATTCCAAGTCTTCTGAAGCCATACGAAGTCTTTACGCGAAGAAGAAAGTAAAACACAAGGTTTTAATCACTAAAAATGATCCCGCTCATATTGACACTAAGGGTTTCCAATTTAAAACAATGGAGGACCCTTCACGTCAAAAAGCGACGCAAAAGGGTTTTGACCAAGCATCAAAATGTGACGAGTTGGAGTGAGACTGTGTGAAATATTAAACGAAAGTTTGATTAATCGTGATATTATGACCTTTTAAGAAGCAAACTTTCCGATCACTAATACAAATACAGTTCTTTTTTTTCTTTTTCCTCCATTTCTGTCTCTCTGAAACTCACAAACCCACACACAGTCGTTCACTCCTCCGCTGGTTTGGAGGATGGCTTCTGGTTATCAGTTGGAAGGCAGGCACAGAGAGACCGGTGTGTGTGGCATTGCATGACAGGCCAGGGGTCGATAGCATTACAAGGCGTGTGTGTATGGCCGCACATCCGTGTAAGAGTGTGTGTGTGCCTTTTGGCTGCCAGTTTCCTGTGTCTGCATTTGAATTACAAAAGCAAGGAGAGCTGGCATGAAAATAGAAAAATGTTTATCTGTTGGCCTCTCTCGGCCTTACGTATAAACACACTTCTTACTGAACTGAGAAAGACAGAAGGGTAAACGGTCTGCAGCTGAGACCAGAAATGGGTCAGAGTGTTCTTTATAGCATTTCTGTGCATCTTTTCATTTGTGGAATAGTTTGCGTGGAAAATAGATGAAGTTATCAGATGTGTTGACGTGGCGTTACTACACACTGTTAAATATAAAGGTCAGGAAAAGGGGTTTCACAGCAATGGCAAAGAAGAACCGTTTTGAGTTTCCCAAAGAACCTTTTAGTGGACAGCTATTAAAAACAACCAGAGGTTTTGCACACAAATGTACAGTTAGTAAATGTAAAAATATGATTTACCTTATCGTAAACACTTTATTGCTTAACATCAGTGAATGTCTGCAAACGTCAAAAATCTAGCGAGTGAACCATCATTGGACTATCACATACATTGGGTATGTGCAGTGGCACAGTGTAAAGCGACCGCCCCACACCTCCGTTTGTAAATCACATCACAGGAAAGCAGTTGACCTGGCAAAGGCTCCGCTGAGCTACAGCAGCTCTGTCAGGTCAATCAGTACACGTCTTGTTTTCTGTCCTTTGTGCAGAGAAACAACAATCAACATTGGAGCATAATACATTGTTGTCTTTGATTGTTGTACTGTTTATTCATTTAGGCCACCTCTGTATGAAATTAAAAATGTCCTCACAGATAAATCCACATTAGATGTGCATTTTTAAGCGTAATACAGTGCTATCTATTTTGAGAGTGAATATCAGGCCTTGTCGTGGTATGTACAATTTATATAAGTTGTTGCAAGTTGGATATTGGAGTTTATACACTGTGATGCACTACATATGTATATACAGTCAAACCAAAAAATATTCAGTGGGTGCAGGACACTACAGTTTATTTATGTAGGCTAAGTGAGAATAGCAAGATTAAGTAAACTGATATATTATACACCAAAATTCTTCATACAGTGGACTACCACTAATATTTATAAAACTTTGACCTGACCATGTTTTGCTTTAGTGTTTTTTACTTTAATAACTGATGCAACACCAGACTGAACAAAATGAAGCATTGCTTGGTAATTGGTTGACCTAAATTGGTATTATATAATTGTGTACTTAAATTTAACAGCTGACAGCTATTCAACCTAATGGTTTGTGTCTGGAGCCTGGTTTCATGAAAATGCATATAAATAGTACGCCAAATAAAAACTTGTGGTATTGATATGCAAAAACTGATTTTGTGTGCATATGATACACATGTGTTTGACGTTTCACATACATATAATATGCATCTACCCCACAACCCTAATTTTAAACCCATTGCGTAGTATACACATGCCAATATTAATTTTTGCATATCAATCAATGAGTTATGCTGTTTCATGAGGTCAGATAGATAGATACCTAGATATCTCTTTCCCTTTCGCTCTCTCTAAAGAGGCATGTTGTAGGTAAATTATGGTTTCTTAATTCATAGTCTTTATTAATTGGCTGAGTTGTCTAATGTGATTTTGGTGGAACATCATATATTGAATGCAAGTCTGGATGAAAATGGTGAATGTCCCCTTTCCTGTCGTCCAGGGGAGTTCTCTAGATTTTTCTATTACGTATGCAAAATGCACCCCAAATCTCCCACCTCTCCCTAATCCACCAAGCACACAAAGACTGTTTACACTGTGTGTGCATGTTTGAATTGTGATTACACTGGAAACAGTTTGAATTTGATGTGGGTTTAAGGATTAAGGTTGTGTCCGCCTGTAGCCAAGGTGTGAAGTACTGTTGCCAGGATGCAGCGTGCATGTGTGTTTGTGTGTGTAAATCTGTGTTTTATTTGCTTAAACGTGTGATTGTGTGAGCACGAGGACTGTTTTCTTTAAGGAGGGAAGGGAGGCGGTGTCTCTTAAAAACATTGGATGAGAAAATAATCAACAGCACAGTAATAAAATGAGAAATATTACGAAACATGAGAAGTAATACTGTATAAAGCACTCATCTTTGTAAATCAATGCTCTCCAAAAGCAACATCAGCGGATGAGCTTTCAGAGAGAGGCAGTGTCTCTTTGGCCTCCCTGGAGCACATTATGTTCTCATGGAGGGCCCTGAAGCATGGTGTGAACGTGAGGGGAGAAATAGTCGAGAAGTCATGTGAGAGTGTCTCCATGTAGCGGTATGATTGGCTTATTACTTTAAGTAATGTCCACCTTAATGGGTCAAACTGTTCAATTAATCCAAAGAAATAGGCAATAAAATCAAAGTCAGAACATGAATATTGTACTAAATGTTTTTTTTGACAAAAATAATAAAATTTGCTTGATTGCATTTGGTTTATCTTTTTTTGAACTGAAAAAGATTGTACAATTATTTGTGTCTACGAATGCTTTTTTGCACAAGGTCATATGAATGTGTGTGTGTGTGTGTCTGAGAGAAAATATGCTCTGTGACTCTTGGCCCTGAAACACAAACATATCAGAGGCCACCCTCTGCCCCGATAATCCTTTCAGATAGAGGTGATACACACACACTAAAGAGAGGTAATTAATAGTGCCACAGAGCAGCTCTTATGCACAGAGGATCGGATGAAGGAGGGGTCGCTCTGTCGTCTTTTTTTTGTTCCCCCGTCAGTCTTCCTCCCTTTTCCGTGACATTCGAGCACGAGTGTGATAACAGGAGCTCAAGGTCAGGGAGGGGGGCACAGCGAATGTGTGATGGTGGGGAGGGTCTTCTTACACACCAATTTGCATGAGATATCAGCAAGAATGAAAAAGTGTAGAGAAAGAAAAATAGATGGATAGACGAGTGAAGGCATGACAGTAGGCATGAATAAAGAGGCAGAGGTTAAAGGACAAATAGACAAATGAACCAGAGGAAAATTCTGAATTAATAAGAAGAAAGGAACATTAGAAATATAGGCAGAGAAAGGGAAGTTTTGGAAATAAACAGAGGCCAAATGAAGAAATCTTGCATTTTCTGAGGAAAATATGAGTGCTACAGTTGTTACGTTATGTGATTGCTATAGTAAGTGGTTGTCAGTGGTTTTTAGCACATTGATGTGTAGTTGTTTGTGGGAAAGGAGAACCGGATCTTCTCTTAACTGTTCTTAAGTGTCTGCATTCTTCCACAGATGTGGATGGAACATCATACTAAAATACTTAGACAGCATGTTCTGAGTCTGCAGGACAAATCACTTTTAGCTTAGTTGTAGTTTCAGTCTGAATTGATAATGATAGGAGAGAAAACTGCAAAATAATACAAAAATAAAAAGTGTACGTCTTTCTTTCGAGTCGAGTCGTGCTACCAGTACAGTCTAGGTTAAACAAATGACTCGTATGAGCTGAATCTTTTATGAATCAGTTGTAAAGACTCTAACGACAGCAGCAGGAGATGATTGTGACTCACTTGTACCACAAGTCATACTTTTTTTTTCTTGCCTAACACAAAATTATAGAGAACTGTGTACTATTATGAACTGTGAACAAATTTTTATACTATATTATTATTTATCTTATTTTACTATATTTTTTTAAGTATTGCATGCAGGTAATATATGAATGTAAATAAATTCAGGCTCAGTTTATATAAAGTGGACCTTAACTACTATGTACTTACTCTTTAATTAATCAGTTGATACAAAGCACTTACTGTGTACATATACATGCTTTTACATTGTACTTATATTTTAAAAATACTTGCATGTAATTACATTTGTAATTAATTTCTGTAATTACATTTATAATTGCACTGTTCACCCATCTCTTATACCTTAACCCACTCTTAACCTACCCATACCACCAAACCTGTCCCTAACCTTACCCGTATCCCACCTCCATTGCAGCAAAAGTATTTTGCAGTACATTATGAATGCAATAAATACATTGTACTTATTTTTAATGCAAGTGCGTAGTAGATAAGGCCACCTAATATAAACTGGGACCATACATTCTCATTTCAAGTTGCTAGGTGGTTTCATGGGTGGTTTCTAGATGCTAACTCAGTCGTCCAAGTCAAAAGAGCATACAAGTTACACTATGATATAAAAGTTATGGCTCTTTCAGTGTCTAAGGAATTTTTTCACTCATTTTAGCATCCACCAAGCAATCACAGTATTGGCTTATCTCTCCTCAACAAGCAGAATGATTTGGTGGTCCATAGCGCAAGTTGCACTGAAGTTCAATATACAGTACTTCAAATCAGTAACCTCTATATTAACTTGATTAGCAAGTGTAACTAAATAAACAACGGTGGATGGCAAACCTTGCATTGAGTTTGGAGGCTAGAAAGAGTGAGCGAGTGACGGAGAGAGAGAAGGGTGGGCGTCTGGGGGGTAACCGGTGGTGTCTTTGTGATGGAGATGGAGCAGTCTCCAGCGCTGAGCTGATAATGACCAACGGTTCTAATAGCATTCACCCCTCCACCCTTTAACCACTCAAGCGGAAAACGGACAGAAAGAAAGAGAGAGAGTGTGTGGAACGGAGGAAGATATGTTTAAAATATGACATGGTGGGGCCGCGTGTGTCCCGGCTTATTGAAAACGCACGTATATGAGTGTGTGTATGTCTCGACGCCCCCTTGAGGACACATTAAAAGACAATATGTGTGTAGTTTTCGGCCACGCACACGCGCGCACGCAAACACGCTCGCACCAGTCGGCTTACCCTCTTTATCGTGCTGTATTTACGGAGGGCGATGGAGCGTGAAACGCCTTTGGGCTCCCCGGGACCAGATGGAGAAACACACACACACATACACACACTCCAAAGGCGGCCTTATCACCAGCGCATTACTGGGATTTATTGATACCCTCGGTAATCACTCCCTTATATCACCTCAAAGAAAAGAAAAATATACAGATTATATGAATGTCTGTGAGAAAGAGTGGGAGGAGGAGACGGAGTGGATGATGGGAGAAAGAGAGTGTGAATGGGGGTCATCATTCACTAGCGAGATGGGAAATGTAAGTGAGGTTTATAATAACAGACCAGAGTGAAAGGAATTGAGTGAAGTGGAGGAATATAACGCAGGTAGTCAGTCGGCTGACATATGCAGGCACAAAGGGCACAGCTGAGGAACTGAGGTGCATTCACACACTTGACATGAGCGGAGTTGTATTTTTGTGTGTGTTTAGAGAGTGTTCTGGTACTGGTTGCGCCCGGATTCTTGTCACCCTAATTGGAGGTTTCTTGACCTTACTGCTTTAACTTGTCACACAGTAGATGCTTCTGCTACAAATGGGCATAGCAGCGTTTACTGTTGTAAGTATTGTCTGCTACAAGATGTTTAGTAGAATGTCAAAGCTGCTCTTTTTCACGCTGTGAAAGTGACCAGGGACTGTCAAAAATGGACAAAATGCACATTAAAGAATGATAGTAGCACACTGTTGGAAAAAGAGCAGTTGAAATTCTCCTTTTGTGGTCCACATAAGATAAAATACTTGTATCGTTATGCAATGCAGAATTGCAGTCAAACCACAAATGAATCAACCACCAGATATAATTTTTAATAGCTTTTTACTAGTGGGTGCAGGACACTATAGTTAATTTATGTAAGTCAGGATAGTAAAATAAAACAAACTGTGACAATATACTAAAACAACAAGAAAACAAATCTTCATGCAGTGGACCACGGGTAAAATTATTTGGACACAAAATGAAGCATTGCTTGGTAATTGGTATTATTATTTGTTATTATTATTAATTGCATAAATAAATATAACAGCTGGCCGCTATTCAATTTATTACATACCTTTCTATCATAGTTATTTGATATTGTCAGGATGAATTTATTCTGACACAGCTTAACTCTGAGTTCTTGTTATATTTTATTACCATTCCCCACACTATAGTGAATAAACTGTGATAATGTGAGAAATGTTGAAGGTGTCTGAATAACTGTAAATAATGACAGAATGGACATTTAGGTTGATTATCCCTTTGAATAAATGGTTCTCAGCTAGCTATCTTTTAAGATAATGTAAATTAACAATCTTTTTAAGTATATGTAAAAACCTTTAAAATGATTTAAATTCATTGGTTAAAAAATGTGGATAATAAAATGTCTCTAATACTGAAAAATAAAATCATTTTTCTTTTCCTTTTCCTTTTTTTTTTAAATTTAAGGAAATCAAGAACAAATCTAGATTAAAATACATTTTCAAAACATAAATAGGGCTAGGGGACCTTAAAATATCATTGACTCATGGTTCACTATTTTTATTTTTACAGACTTTAAATATAAGGTTTATGTTGTTTTTGTGTTTTTTTGTTTTGTTTTGTTTTGTTTTATCAAAGGAACAGTCAGATTTTGCAATGTTAGTAGTGATAGTAGTGTAGTTAGTAGCAATCAGTCTCCTTTCTAAATCCATGTCTTTTTGTTTCTTTGTAGACCACTGTGGGACCCCTCTGCAAAGCCAGTGATCCAGAGGCCTGCAGGAAACCTGCTTACTGTTATAACTGCTCTATGAAAGGACACTTCGGACATGTAAGTGGATCAGCCTCGTCTAGGGGCGTCACAGAGCTGGTTGCTTTCCACAATGGATAACAACCACAACAACGAAACAGAAAAATATTTTAAATACCATATTTCCACACACACACACACACACACACACACACACACTAAAAAAAAATATGAATCCCTCATTGACCTCTATATTGGTCATTGTCGCATCAAACTGCTTTATTTTTCATACTAAAAACAAATTTTGAAACAGACCTATGCTTTAGGACTGTTCTTATTCTCAGTTTACAAATCTTTTTGCCATTATTTTATATTCATGCGCAACATGCTAAATGAAGCAAAGCTATGAAAACCTCCATTCAAAAGGTTGAGATTTTTTTGTATTATTGTTATAATATTGTTGTATATTCAGCAAGAATGTTTGAAGTTCTTTAAAAAAATGACAGTAAAGTTTTTCATTGTTACAAAAAAATCTTCTTTTGAGCTTTTTAAAAAAGTGAATTGAAAAAAATCTGAATTTTCACAAAAATATTAAGCAGTACAACTATATCCAGCATATTAAAATGATTTCTGAATAATCATTGTACTGGAGGAATGACTGCTAAAAATTTAGCTTCAACATTACATAAATATATTACATTTTAAATATAAGCAATAAAATGGAAAATAGTGAATAACTTTTCACAATACTGCTGTTTTTGCTGTATTTTTTATTAAATATATGCAGCCTTGGTGTGCATAAGAGAGATTGTGATGGATGGATGGATGGATAGATATATGGATGGATGGATGTGGCTTCACTGATGTCCATTATTTGAGATGTTAAAGTGTGTGTTTTCTGCAGGAATGCACCCAGAAGAGAATGTATAAAGGGACGTATCCCACCCTGCCATTTATTTCCCGTTACGACACAAATGATCACTTCCATTTCCGGGAAATGCGAGCTAAAAAGCATGCCCAAGGTTTGTTAGACTGCTTCTGCTTCAAGTTGAATTGATAAAAGCTGATCATACTTGAGACTAAAAGATTTAATGACGTGTGTCTCTTTCAGAACTTGAGCAAGCCGGATTGATGTCATCTGACGGAGCTGTCATTACCCCCCAACCGCCCAGAAAGAAACGAAAAACCAGCCACAAACAGTCTCCATACCCATACAACGCTCACAGCAACAACCAGAACACACCTAAGAGACGCATCGCACACACACCCAAACAGGCATGCTTCAATGTCAAGCAGAACTCAGAAACACCAGGGAACCACGGCAAACACACCCCTAAGAGCAAGTTTAAACCACAAGAGCAAAGTCAGAATGAAGCCAAAAAGAAGAAAAATAAGAAAAAAAATAAAAAACAATCTGAAGTCATTGTTATAGATGAAGATGCAGACTTTCCAAGAGGTTCCAAAAAGAGCCCTCACAAGAAAAGAGATGTTTCATCAGCCAACGTGAAGCCGAAGAAGTCCTTTGGAATGGAAAAGAACAATAAAAAGGGCAAAATATCAAAAAAGAAGGAGAAGAAATTGCAAAAGAGAGAACGAAAAGCTGCAAAAGATTCTTCCATGTATCCCTCTGATGAAAATCTTTTTCTGATTAAACAGAGAAAGGTATGAAGATATATTTGAAAAAAAGGAAAACTGTGTGAATGGGAAGTCAAGTGATTCATATGAGAGTGAAAGAATCTGCTTGTGATTGGTTTTGGTCCATTTTCTTCCAATTCACATGGTTTTGTATACAGTATTACAGCTTTTTAGGTTGTTCATGGAAGAAAAATTCTACGCAAATCAGACCCTGTCACCCAAACACGCTCAATTTCTCAGTGCTTGGCTGTTATTCATAAACTAATTTGACATCAAAAAGTGCAGAATTTTGAGACTGATTTAATGTTTTGCAAATTCAGGAATTTTAAAAGCAGGTGTTGTGCTTGTACATGGCATGTGTATAGAGTTTTCTGTTTTATGTACATGCTGACTTCTGTAACAATGTGATTAAATGAAAGTCTGTTTGTATTGATAGATCCTGTTTTGTATTCTCATTTTTTAATGAATATTCAGCTTTATTTTAAGGTAAAATGTGTAAACCCCCAGCTTTGTATGCAATGAAAACTGAGAGGATGCTTTTCTAAAAAGCGTGAACATGTCTCCGTGGCACCATAACAGCATTCCTATTTTTATTTTAGCATCCCACCAGCACAACCAATGGCATAGCTTTGGGGGTGGGGGAGGGGAAGGGGGGGAGGCGGAGCTATCAGCTTGGGCAACCAATGGCATATGTGGGAGTGGAAACCAGTTTAAAAACATTGTTTGCAATTTTGCTTAAAAAGAAATTAATTCTGTGCTTTTCTCTTTTTGTTTTCCAGACAGGATGTGCATTAATATTATGTTGGTACTTTATGAGAGCATCATTTGCAATGCTGATTCATTCGGAAATGAAATTCCACTACAGTCTTTTGCTAGGAGATGCTGCTTTGGCTTTGTTTAGAACTGATTTAGTTGGCATATCAAAATAGAGATTAAGATAACATAAGCTGCTTTTTTTATTGAACTCGCACTTGATTTCATTTCTATTAAAAAACTGTCTGTTGAACTAAAATCTTACTTTCAGACAAAAATATGTGCTCCACCTTTCTCCTCTTTCCCGTGATTATCTTCTTGAGCTCCAGGTGTTGTGTTTAGGGCTTTAAAGTAATGACAGACAGCAAACAGCTGGTTAAGTGGTTAAACCATTGCCGTTTCCTTCGCTTTCCCTATTTTTCACTTTTTAAGATCCCGCGTTCCTTTATTCTATACAATTTCTCTTTTTCCTTTCATGGGTTGTGCTTTTGCTAAGAACAATATTTGAGCTCTAAAAGAGTCCAGATTTGTTCAATTGTTCTGTGAGTACGTGTAATGTTGTTCTGCTCTGCAGGGCTGTCAATGTGTGTGTGTGTGGACATTTATGTAAAAGTGTGTGCCATCAGGCTTTTATTGCCTGAAACGTTTTTCAACAGCAAAAGAGAGGATTTCTTAAGCCAAATATAAATCCAACACCAAACATGGCAGTCCAGCCCACATGCAGAAAGAAAAATCAGATTTTTCTTTTTTTCAAGATTTGCAGACAGTATGTAAACTCAAGGGTCCCCCAGGGTTTGGCTGGGATGCGTAAGAGAGATATAGTACGATGTGAAGGAAGGAACATGCGATCACTGAGTCACACCAGATCACTCACACTGATTTACTCTGACTAATTCCTTAGAAGTGATTAATCAGGCTTTTTACTGGTATAGTTGGCCACAACACATTCCCAGCACATTGACTCAACATGCAGTCCTCACAACATTTACAGTCATCCTCTTAAGTGTAATTAATGAACCATACTCATCACCATTTCACTTTCAAGGACAGTATTTGCCTGTAGAATCTGTTTTGGGTCAAGCTAGTAAGTACTATTTCTAGTTTCCTCTTGCCTCCACCACTGTGGTCCATTTCTGTATGTGACATGTCTTTTTCATTAGTTTAGTTCTCAGTGCAGCCCAACTAGGGCTTAATAAAATCTATATATAAATGGGCACAGGCATAAAAAAGCATATAAATATATCTATGAATATAGCTTTAAACCCTTTCAAAGTAATAAAATAGTGAAAAATGGGAAGAGTTTGTGGTTACAATCGATGTTCAGGGTTTTTTACAGTACTTTTATGGTCCCTGCATGTGTGCTGATTGCTTGCCAGAAAATGTCATTCAGTTCTATGGCCAAGTTTATGGAAACCATGACAGAGATGGAGTATGATTTTAAAAAAACTGGTTTAAGCTGAAAATGTAATTGAGATCCCCAAACATTTCTATAGAAGTGTAGTTTTAGTATTTATATGCTATTATGGCATTGATTAAAAATTCTGATGAGCTTTTATTGTCTAATATTTTTAGCATGAGTAATAGCTTTTTTAATAAATTATTTAATGTTATTTTAATTTTAGTGTCTAATTTATCATATTTTATTTTATTTCAGTTTTCATAAAAAAATAAAATAAAATGCTGGTCATAATTATTGTTTTAAACTCAGTCCCAAGTGAGACATAAAAGTGGCATAAATTGAACTTATTTATTTTCAGCATCCTTGAAATGGTGGTAGTACAAAGCCTTTGTTGCATCAGCCTTAAATTGCATTGGTCATGTCAAAATTTTATGTTTTCGCTGCCTAGTAAAGAAATACATAAAAAGAAGGCCTGGGTTTTTAATGCACCTAAGTGAACTAAGACATTTAGTGATCTGCACAGCATGAAGTTGTTGTTGTTTTTTTAAACAGCTTGTGTCTGCACAAGTTATCTGACCTACTAATGACCGCAAAAAAATAATTTACTTCAATTACTATAGGACACACACTTGAAAAGAGAAGCTGAACTTGCAGTTCTTTGCCATTTTGCTGCTGTATATGCCATCCAAGATTTGGTTTGTTTATACAGATAAAATGTACTACATCACTTTACCAATGGTTTGAAGTTAAAACTGTCATATTGTTGAATTTTTGCTTCATAAGATGCTTTTGGTGGACTGGATTCATGTGTTGTTTTTATGAACTGTTCAGGCTCATTCTGACAGCACCCATTCACTGCAAGAGGGTCCATTGGTGAGCAAGTGATGTAATGCCAAAATTCTTCAAATCTGTTCAGATGAAGAAACAAACTCATCTACTGTACATCTTAGATGGCCATTTTTATTATAATTCCTTTACAAATCTCAGAGGTAAGTAGGTTTTCCAGATCTCTTTTTCCTACTTGTATCACGAAAACCGTATTATTCTAACATCCTTCTACTATTTTTGATGGGTAAGTATGGGAGCGAGACAGGACTTACAAGGTTCCCACGGCCATGGAAAACCTGAAAATAACCAAATAAAATAAATATTCCAATTTTGATTTTCAGGCCTGGAAAGTTTAACAGTGCTATACAGCATTTTTTTCTGTTTATGCTCCTCTCTCAAGTATTTCATCAGTTAGACATTAGTGCTTGTCTATAGTAAACTTGCCCTCGAGCTAGTGTGATAACATCAGTCTCGTCTGTCTGTTCATGGTCTTATTGGAGATATTTGCACACTAATTCATACTCTAATTCTGTCTAAAAAGTCATAAACATTTATCTTTTACAGCTCTGGTGATCCCCTGCTCATGTCATAACACAGGTTGTGATCTCTGTTGACAATGCTGTATTTGTATTTTGCAATTGCGTCCTCACCAGTGTCATTCCACCTTTAGTGCTTTAGCAAAAAGATTTAGGGTTGTTTGATTTAGTACACTTGGGAGACATCCACCGCTATTATGTTATTTACTGTCCATACTAATCCACAGCGGGCATGCAGAATGCAGGGCTCAGAGCTGTTATTAAGTATGCTTAGTACTGACATTCCTCTCCAAATCCCCATATTTTTGAATGAATCTCTGTCGAGTTTCTAGCTATCTGTTTTTGTCTTAAAAACTGTTTACAAAGACTGTCAGGGCCTTGTCTGCATGACAAGTGACTCAGATATTTCCTCCAAGCAGTCACAGAATAGATTTCTGTCTGTTTACCTTCCAGAAGGATGAGCAAATATGACTAGTGACCACGTAGCACACTATCCACATGCATACACATGAACGGATACATGTCATCTAAATCACTGCTCTGCAACAGGTGTGTAGCCGACAGTGTGCGGACTGGGAATGTGTCCATTTTATGCTTGTAAATCAGAGGAAAGCCCCGCTATACCCCTTCTTCCTCCTTAAACAGTGCTTCATACTGTAGTTTCCAAACAAAAATTAATTTTCACAGAGTGTTGCAGAACACTACAAACAAAGTACACTCAAAAAAATGACTCTTTGAACTTCCTTAACTTAGTTATGTAATTCATGAATCCTGGTTCCACACAACCAACTTGTGTTTTATTTACATAAGTTAGTTTTGTTGAATTTATGCAGACTCCTTGTGTTGGGTCAACACAGTTGAATGAGGAAGAACTTAACCCAGTTACGTTT
>JAUMHE010000042.1:742234-797338 GCA_032359235.1 Enteromius mattozi | reverse complement strand
TTACATACTACATACACATCTAGTTACTATGGAAGTACACAGGTATTAGGGACACTTAATATAAAGTGGGACCAGAAATTGGTTTACTAATAATTACAAATCAACATTTGGTTTCCTTTCAATTTAAACTACATCTGTCATTTCTGTTAAACAAAAAAAAAATCTGAATATGTATGTTGGAAGAATAAATAAATAAATATCTTATAAAATGGAATCAGCTCCTAAAATAATTAGTTTCATCTTGAAAGTTAAGCAGCTTACATCTCTTTCTTTTGAAAAAGGTAGCAGCTGGTTTTACTTTGGTTTTCACTTTAGACTAGCAGAATAACAGCTACCGCATTCCAGACAGCAGCTGGTGTGGCCAGTAGGGTTAATATGTGGTGTAGAACCACCAGGTGTCCTCCTTCCATCCATCATCTTTTCCCCCTCTTTGTTTCTTCAAGCTCTCAAGACAGCGACTGGTGACTCGGTGATAAATGGTGACTGGGTGATCGACAGGCCAGGACAGTTCTACGCTGTGGGTACTCAGCTCACTTACAAACTGCCCAACGAGATACGCAGCAGAGCGGGAGAATCCATCACTGCTCCTGGCCCAACCAATCAGGAGCTCCATCTCTTTGTGAGAGACCACTCCTACTGTATGATATCACAAAACTGCCCTGACTAACGCTACATGTAGAAAATGGTTTAGTGTAGCTGCACTTAATTCTAAAAAATCCAGGTGTTGAATCAAGCATTTCTGTGTGTTGTGTTTTAAGGTTAAATGAAATGTCCATAACTTGTATAATATCCTGGCAGAATTTTTTTTACAGTGGGATGTATTGTTTTAGAAATTAAGGAAGTATATACAGTATTTATAGGATGACACTAGCTTATGATTAACTTTGTATGAATACTAATACTCCATATTTTGCAGGTTATTTATCAGCAACCCAATCCGGCAGTGTATTATGAATACGTTCTACCTAAAGACCCTATCACCGAAAATCATTCAGATGCATATTCTTACTCTAGTGTACTACCTCTGAGTAAGTATTTTCAGAAAGTAATTTCGTCAACATTTACTGAACACAAAAGGAAGGTATTTTAAAGAACGTTCAGTTGATGGTAGCCATTGAATTCCAGAGTATGGGATGGAAAACAAATACTATGGAAATTAGTGGGAAGCATAAAATATTGGTGTTCAATTGTTCAAAAGTGCATTTTTATTTTGCGTTTATTTATTTATTTTTTAGAGAGGACACAATTAATTAATCAAATGTCAGAGTAAAGGCTGTTACATTATGTTGTTAAATCTATTTCCAAAAAATTATTTTCTTATGAACTTTCTGTTCGCCCATGAATTCACTAAATTATTAAGCTGTTTTCAACACAAACAAAAACAAAAATAAATAAATAAATCCCATACGCTATCAGTATTGGCCAAAAAATATTTTATTATATTTTATTAACTTTTCAGTCCCACAACCTTCATCAGGCATATGCAAATAAACTTATAACACATGACCAAACACTGTAATGCAAAAACACATCATCACAAATCACAATCAGAAACGTAACTCATCTTTATAGAATTTCATTCATAGTAGATAGAAAACACAGAAAATTTAAACATTACTTTATAACATCACATTGATCAATGACACTGATAATAAAAAGAAAAACATATTGGGGCTGTTTGAGCCCCAAATCAGAATATTAAATTATTTCTGAAGGATCATGTGACGCTGAAGACTTGAGCAATGGCTGACGAAAATTCAGCTTTGCCAGTACATGAATAAATTAAAATATATATGAAAGTAATAGAATCGTAATGCCGTTTCAGCCTTTGTGAGCAAGATTTCAAACATTTGAGCATTTGATATTATTACAAAGAGTATGAGCAAAATTCCAAAGAAATATCCTACTATCAGAATATTGCATATTAATATGACTGTTTCCTTTCTGTTTAGCTACTTTTCACTTTGCCCTCCCATGACCCTTTTCCCTGCATGTTGGGAAACTATTAAAACTGTATACTTCAAATTTTTTGTAGATAATAGAGCAAATGTTTGTGCAATATTAAAACCATTTACCTTTTTATCTTGCACATGTTCTAAAATCTTAAGCAACTGCTCCTCATCTCTCTCTCTCTCTCTCTCACACACACATCCTACAATAGAGAGTCATGGAATATATCCTGGTCCTGGCAATAGTGAGAGTGAAATCTCATTAAGCAGCTCTCATCCTAACCAAGTTCCATCGGACCCTATAACCCCTGAACCAGTTCCTCTGTACAGCTGGGTTGCCATTATAACAACACCCTGCAGTGTCACCTGTGGAACGGGTATACTTTAGTTGTTAGTCATTACACTTTTTATACAAATCTTAGATTAATGTGTGTTTGTGTTTTTTTTCTTCCTGTTTAATTTGGTCTGGGTAAACTAAGCAGTCTGTTAAAAGATTCCTAGAATATCCCAAAAGACAAAAATAGATTTTATTTTTCTTTTTCTTCAACATTTTTGTCCATGAGACACATAAACACATCGTTTTGTCTAACAAATGGTGTTCTGTATTATAAGATAGTGACACACAACATTCATGCATTCCAGAGGATTCAGAATGTCCTCACTGTTTAAATTCTAAATCAAATCCAGAGTAACCATACTTTTGTGTCTGCAAATAAAACTAAAACAGATTGGTATTCTCCTAGCAGCAGATACTGTACTTGTAAGACATCACAATGACAATGTTATGTCTTCCTGTCTGTCTGTTCAATCTGTTTGTCTGATGTGTGTGTGTGTGAGTGTGTATCAGGCAGTGTCCAAGTTCTTTTCGGTTGTGTGGAAAGAGCCACTCAAACTACTGTACCAGGGGACCTCTGTAGCTTCACCAGTCATCCTGGCCCTCAGGTAGAAGAGTGTCGATCACAGCCTTGCCCGGCCTTGTGAGTGAACGTACACACACTAAACTCTAAAAAGACCTAGAAAAACAAACAAACCAGTACTTGAGTTAGCTTAAGAGGGATCGTGTAGCACTTTCTTTTACAGTCCTGTTATGTACATACTATGTTCTCATTTTAGTAATTACAATAACTAGGTAAAAACTAGGTACTTTCCCTAAACCTACTCCTAAACCTTGTAGTTAGCTATTTTTTATTACTCCAGCTATTAAAACCCCCAACACTGACTTGTTACTATAAATTTGAATACAATGCAAATGCTTGAGTAACATATGCTTCAGTACTCGTATGAAAAAGAAATACACTTCAGTATTCTTCATACACTTCAAAATTCTTTAAAAAGTGCTTATAAAGTGTTTTTCTGGTCAACTCTTTGAAATATAGTTACACAGTACGGCAAAATGTACTTTTATGCATTTATGGTAAACTAAAATATACTTGAATGCCATTTCTATTGAAATTTTTATGGCACATATGTCAAACATTTTGTATTTTAAGTTTTTTAAAACTTGACCTTATTACAAAGTGCACTGTATAAGCGAAGTATAATTTTGTACATTAAAAATACATTAAAAGTATGCTCTCTTTTTAATTTTTAGTTAAGTGGGCTAACAGAACACTTGAATAAACATTTGGGTAGATTTGAACACAACACATGACAAGCAGATGTACATGCCTGCACATCTTAAAACATCTAATAACTTTTCAAATGAGAAGCACATGCAACTAAAAACCAAGCAGTTGTCCTTCAATCAGTGTGTGTGTGTGTGTGTAGCTGGGATGTTGGGGAGTGGTCTGAGTGCAGTAAGACCTGTGGTCCAGGTTTTCAGTATCGTCAGGTGATTTGCCAGCAGGCGCAAGGACACCATGGCAATAGCACAGTCATTGTGGCGACCAGCCTCTGCGATAACACAGAAATGCCAGAGACGACCACCGTGTGCCAGCTCAAGATCTGCAGTGAGTGGCAGATCCGCTCCGAGTGGACAGAGGTTCGTGAATGTGTCTGAGTGGAACAACGTTGTGAAAACCAGTTTATAGTTTTTGTGAAGTTTAGGCTTACAATCAGTGTTTGGTGCTTGTACATCAGTGTCATTCATCTATCATTAAATATGATTTTAGGCATTACTCAAGGGTAAGGGTTTAGGTGTAGAGATATGGTCAAAACTAAAATTTTGGATTAAAATGTTAACAATGTCAACAAAATATTAGGAACACATCTAACTCAGCAAAATCAACATGTGCATAAGGGCAAATCATTATTTGTATAATTTATCCATGTGATTTGTTTTTGTATCATTACGTGCTGTGAAAAAAGTGATAATAAACGTTTAACAAAAACAAAAAATTAGATAGATATGAAGGGTGTTTTTTTTATATACATGTAGCTTTATCAAAAAATGTATTCGTTTTATTGCATTGGGTGAAGTTAAATATGGCTTAAGTAAAATAATTATTGGGGTCATTTTATGATATGATTTTGACTTTATGAATTGCTCAGTTTCATCATTATTCATAAAGACAGGCGGTGGCTCATCATTACACTGCTGCTCAAACTTTTTGGGTTAGTGTTTATTTATGTTTTTAAAGAAATTAATAACTTTCATGTGTGTATTAAATTAATCAAAAGTGACAGTAAAACCTGTACTGTCAATTCATCGAAAAATAAAAATTTTCACAAAAATGTTAAACAACCCAACTGTTTAAAAATGGTTGTAATAAGAAATGTTTCTTGAGCAGCAAATCAGTATAATAGAATCATGTGACACTGAAGATTGAAATAATGGTAGCTGAAAATTCAGCTTTGTCAGAAATATTACATTTTTAATACTTTTCAAAGGTTATTTTAAATTGTAATATTTCACAAGTTTACTGTTTTCACTGTATGTCTAATCAAATATATGCAGACTAGGTCATTATAAGAAACTTTCAAAATCTTTTGAGTTGTTGTATATATGTGGAATAGAAGAATAGATGTAAAAATTAAATATTATATACATTAGATTTAATTTATAACACAATATACAATATATGATGGCTTATAAATAAACCTCTCTTTCTCTCTCTGTCAGTGCTCGGTGCCGTGTGGAGTAGGTCAGCGTAAAAGAGAAGTTGTGTGTGTGGATAACCTGGGTGACATCGTTGCTGATGAGGAATGCAACATGGCTCTTCGCCCACAGGACCTGCAGAATTGTGACAAAGGAGTGTGTGCGAGCAGCTGGTTCTACTCTCTCTGGAGTGACAGAGTGAGAAATATGTGCTTTTTTCTTTGGTATTTTGCAGTAGTACATCTAAAACAGTCGTTTTTGTCTCTCTGCAGTGTTCTGCAGACTGTGCGGAAGGAAGTCGCAGCCGGTCGGTGGTGTGTATGATGAGTCAGACCAACTCATTGCCTTTGGACAACTGCGATGATGAAGATAAACCTGAGGAGCTCATGCCATGTGACTTGGGACCCTGCACACAGCGACTGGAATGGTACACAGGACCGTGGGGACAGGTACGTCAACAAACACACACATAACCCTACAAGCAGAAAAGTAACTTGCATTAGGCTAAAACACATTAAATAGCATTTTTGGGAAATAATGACATTTTAATAATTAATAATGACATTTTTGGGACCTCTCCAGGTCAAATTCACTAGATCACAACATGAAGTTTATTATGTATGTGTGTGTCATAGTGCTCATCTGAATGTGGCAATGGTACCCAGAGTCGAGGTGTGGTCTGTGTTGTCCAAAACGGTGGCCAATTAGAAGTCACCTCAGAAGACCGTTGCTCTCATCTGCCCCATCCTCCGAATGCACAGACCTGTTTTTTGAAGAGTTGTGGAGCACAGTGGTACATGACGGAGTGGAGCTCAGTAAGGTTTTCTCTCACACAGTGCAACTTCAATCCAGTTATTTCAACTGACTTATTGAACAAGAATCTTTCTAACTGCCTCAGTGTTCTCGTTCTTGTGACGGAGGCTTTCGAGTGAGAGAGGTACGCTGTTTGCAAGATGATCTGACCACCAGCCATGACTGTGATCCTGCTCTTGAACCTGTAAACAAGGAGAATTGTAACACACACACCTGCACGCCACCAATTGGTATGATTTTCTTACTTTTTTTTTTTACATTACTCCCTTCTCAGTAATTCTGTCATCTGCTTATGTTATACCAAAATAGGCTCAATACAGATTTCCCAACAACAAGTTCTTGATTTTATTAAATTTTTATTACAGAAAGAAATCTGCCTCTCTCTACTAATGCTGTGAATTATTATGACCAGTCTTTCACAAACAATTTAAACCAGTAACTTGTCTTTTTGAGTTTTGTTATTGTGAGCTAAAACTATTTGAAATAATTTTCAGTCACTGAAATAAAGCTGAATTAAAATGAATTTTAAATATCAGATGAAAACCATAAATTTGAAGGAAAATTAGAAATGTTGCCTTGGCAAATAGCCAAAATATGTTTAAACATGTAAAGTATTAATATTGCTAATAATCTATATGTGACCTTGGACCACAAAACCAGTCATAAGGGTAATTTTTTGATACTGAGATTTAAACATTAGTTAATAGTGAAAAATTGTTTAAAAAATTTCTAAACTAAGGGTGCAAAAAAAAAAAACAAATGGTCTAAATGAAGTCTTAGCACTTCATATCACTAATCAAAAATGAAGTTTTGATATATGTACTGAAGGAAATGTACTAAATATCTTTATGGAATGATTTTTGGCATAAAACAAAAATAAAAATATTGACCCACACAGTGTATTGCTGGCTATTGATTTAAATATGACTTTTTTTTGTGGTCTAGGGTCACATATAAAATCACACAAACAGAAAATAAATTAAGAAATTAAACTAAAATAAAAATATAAGCAAAATAAACATTTGACAAATAAATTGCTCTTTTTACATAAAATTAATTAAAGTGAATAGAGACTACAACTATCAAGATTCACAAAATGACAAAAAAACACAAATAAAGTGTATGTAAATGTAAAAACAAACAAAAAAACATATAGATTTTGATAATATGATGATGAAAGATGATCATTTTAATTTTTTGGGTGAACTATACCTTGAAGATATCTTTCTCTCTTTGTGTCTCTCTCTCTGTAGATGAGTCCTGCAGGGATATGTACTATAACTGTGTGGTGGTGGTCCAGGCCCGTTTGTGTGTGTACTCATACTATCGCACCACATGTTGTGCATCATGCTCTCGGGTCACTCAGAGAGACACACTGCACGGAATCAGGTGATCTGCTGCTTCTTAGAATGTGACACCACTGCTTTCCTTTCCTGAGTTTTGATGTCCTTGTCTCATAATGGCATCATCCCCACCTGTTTTCAGCTGGATCTGACCCTGAGATGACATCACTGTTCATCTCCAACACTGTTCAAAGACTTACAGTATATGTTCACTGCCCATATTTTTTAAAACACAAAATGAGAATGCTCCATGAGCAAATGAGTATTTATTGCAAATAAAAACAACCAAGCCTCTTTTACTTTATTTATCATATTGAATAATGTCTAAAAATGAACAATGACAGATTTCAAATAAATCTTCACATTTAAATGTTTGCATATAAAGATTCTAAATTAACCATTTACACAATAAATCATTATTATTTATCTAAATATTAAATCTAAAAGTTTGCTTCTCTGGTATTGTAGAGGGGTAATATGTAATATTAGTCTTTTTTGTTTTTTTATATGATCCCTTCAAAAGGCTATTTAAGTATGAACACAACAGACTTGCCTGAATATTCATACATGCTTTAGAATGTCCCTCTCTCACTGACCTGAGATTACAAACCTGACACAAAACCTGATGGTGAAGGTGAGTTCTAACATACAGAAAAGACATCACTTCACTAACACACTCTAATTAGGAAATGCTGTATATATACATTGGTGAATGGGAATAGAATTAACCCATATTTATTTGTTAGTTTATAACGTTTTTTATTAATTAAGTTTTTATTGTTAATAATAGTAACTCATTATTAATATGGCATTCATGGGAAAACATCCCAATATAGGAAACGACACAGAAACACTCTTCCAGTGAAAAGCTAGATAGCTAGAATTAGAGTTTAGATTTTTCTATTTGTTTGCATATGTAAATATTTAGCAATTTCAGTCATATGCACAGTCACACAGAAACATATCAGAAATAAAAAGCAAGTTTGGCCTTTCATGATACACATTGTTCCAAAGCAGCTTTACAGAGAAATGAAAAAATCTACTTCATTGGGAAGAAGCAAGATTTAGCTGGGAAAACACACCTCCTCAGCTTTTCTCAGATTTAAATTTATATGGCAAGATACAATATATTTAGCCCTGTGCTGCATCTCTGCTTAGTAATAGACCACTGCTGCCCTCTAGTGGAGAACACAATTTGATAATACATTTTCTATTCTGTTACTCGCTTTATGGTTTTCGCTGTTGAAAAGGTTAAATGAACTTTGTCTGCACTTATTTTACTTAATGACAAATGTTTAATTTAAAGCAACAGTTATTAAAGATTTCTATTTAGTAGGTTAAAATTTTACACTGCATCAAATTACATCAAAACCATATGATCTTGAAATGTATATATATGAGTAGTCACACATACATTTTTGATTCACTTCAAATGTTGACTACGTATATGTGTAAATACACACACACACACAAATATCTGTGCACAGATTATTTCTAATTTTAATTTACTCAGGCTAACAAGTACTGTGCATCTCAATTAAGCCATTAATGTATATAGAAATCAATTTACACCTGTAAACAACTCATATAATCTAAAATAATTTCTTGAAATGAATTATCTTTTAACATTTTGAAAATACAGTTTCAGAAAACTGAATTTAAGAACATATTTTACATGCATATATAGAAAGAAAGAGTTTAGGTATTGCACTAGTTTGTTAATAATGACATTCTCCATCCAGAGACTTTTAGGTTACAAGGCCATCACTCACACTCAATCCCTGCCTGGAGTAGAAGCTCATCAGGTACCTCTTCAGTGGCCCTTTCTACTTCTTGCAGAGCTTCCAGATAAGCAGGGTCATCAGGCCACTCTCCCCAGTCCTCAGCTTTCTCAGCCCGGGGAGCTGAGGAGGACTCTGTTGAATCAGTCCGGTCTACAGAGCTCTGGGCAAGCTCAATGTTTCCCAGTTCATCCGTTAAATATGCCTGGTCCTCTTCATCCTTATGTAAAGAAAGATATGCAAGTCAACGCATAAACATACATTCAAACTTATGTATGGTTATGTAAATTACAGGTGTTTCTCCAGATGAACTGAATCCTGACTGACCTCCATCAGCAGGTGGCTCATACAGACCTCTTGAGGCAGTGGGAAGCCTAAAAACCATAGGAATGCCATAATATTACAATCTATACGATTTAAATGTAACATCATTCCCTACACAAGTTCTCTATCTAGCCTCATCTTTATTATAGTTTATAGCATTTTAATTTTAGATTCAATTTTAGTAATTTTATGTGATTTGTCATTTTAAATTTAATTTTTTATAAATTTTATCAGTTTTAGTTTCAGTTTTTAGTTTTGGTTAACAACCAACCAACCGACCGACACTACCTCCTTTCAGATGCCAATCAAAGTAATTTCATCTATAGCAAAGAAACGGTCACCTTTACTGGCAGTACAAGATAACGTAGTATACTTAGAGTAGATAAGTAGATAATCAAAGGTTTTGTACTGGAGGATCTGTAGTTCTGTCTTCTGCACTCAGGGTCATGACATCTCTGATACCACACCTCTTCTTTGAGATCCACCACAATTCTATGAAAAATAAGTACAAACAGCATTCATAATTGTTACAGACCCTCAAACAGACAATTTTAATTAATGCAAGTCGCTGCTGTAAAGACTCACATGATGTTGTTGCTCTTATGAAAGCGCTTTACGTTGTGGCACCAGCGGAATTTTTCAATATCATAAACCAACAGCTGTTCAGATGCAAAGTAGGTCCATCGCCGGATGCCTGTTTGGGTTAAATGTGACATTAAGTTAACAAAGCATTCAGCTGAAATAATCCCTTTTGTGGTTTTGGGTAAAATTCAGTAGAAGAAACTGAAGTACAATACAATGAAAGCATGGCACCATCTCTTTTTGTTACTATTGCTTACTTCCTTGAATGCCATCCTTGCACAAGATTTTCAGCACAAATTCATCCACCTCTTTAAAAGGAGATAGTTTCTGTTCACCCAACAGATCTATATGGAAAGGAAAGAGTGAGAAGCGTCTACTTGTAGTTAACTGTCAATGATGTGAATAGTAAAGCATCACATTAAGGCAGGGTGGGAAATTACCTTTTTTCCCCCAAAAGCCAATGGGCTGGTAAATGTTCAGTTTCATACATATAAATTAACCATATTGCAGTATTGACCTGAGATGGTTAATTCTGTTCTTAGAAACTACTGCTAGCACTTGGGGATACTAATTTGTATTTTTCATTACCAGAGCTGTGTGACTCTCTCTGAAGGGTTGAACATTGAGATCCTGCTGTACTCTTCTGTGGCATATCATAAGTCAATATAATCTGTCCTGTAAAACTAATGCAAAACAGACAGTATTCTAAAACAATGGTACAATCACAAAAAAGCTGGCCCCACCGTAGTGTGGATAACATGTTTACACAAAGATGCATACAAATAACCTGATATTGGTGATTAAGGAAGCTAAAAATATGCATTCTTCTTTTGTGGTGTGCTTGGAGGGCTTTGGGACAAACTTGTTGTCCTCTGCCACAGAAAAGGCTGCATTCTTTCCCAGTTTAGAGGACTTGTAGAGACGGAAGTTTCTGTTCTTGGTGTAGACGCCTTCAAAAGAGGAGAGAGTTATTAATACTATCTTGTCCCTTACCTTCATTTGCAGTGCACTTTAAAATATAAAAATATATTTACAATAAATAACATTCTGATAATTTAATTTTAATGAAGTGTCATTAAGCGCAAGCATTAAAAGAGAGTCCGCATTCATGGCTACATTTTTAAACACAGTCAAGTACACTGTATAATAATGTAAAATTAAATGTTTTATATTAAATAATGTTTTTATAAAAACACGAGTTCTGTCTACTACACTGACTTTGATGTGTTGACTAATATACTAAAGCACACATAAAGTACTTGATTATAATTTTAACAGTTGTATTATTCAAAATTACATTAAGTAAATATATTTTAAATGTATTAAATTGCAAATTCATCTTTACAAATGTAAATATATATATATGATATAAATGATTTTGACTAATATACATGTCAAAATCATTTTAATTGTAAATAAATTGCAATTAAGTGTGAGAAAACATTACATTCTGCTCACACTTAACTTTTAATATAAATTATTCATGTAATACGTACTCTTCTTCATTTAATCAACAGCAAAGTTGTTGCAGTGAACAGTGTTCCTTTAAAGTCAATTGTGTCATTGAAAATCGATTTTACAATACTTTGTATACTAAAAAACAACCTACTAATTCTTACCCAGGTCAACAAAAAGTTGTTCCTGTCCATTTTTGCTCTTCACTACCAGAAAGTCAAGATCCTTCTCTTCATACTTTCTTCTCTTGGCCTGAGAACCATCCACATCAACTCTGTTCTCTCTTGAACAAACTTCTGTTGTGAGTGCCTCTGGTTTGCTTTAAACCAAATCAAAGCAATATGATATTAAATCAGAAACAGAAGGACGTATAAATGTAGAATACTGCAAAAACAGAAAAGATATGTCTGTGAGAAACAGATTCAGATTAAGTTCTGAGTTTGGTTACAGCTTCCAGTGTTTGTCATCTTACCTTTTCTGAAGGCTTTTTAGAGCAGGATCCAGTATACCATGAATAAATCGGCCTGCAAACACGTACACGCATTACTATCACAGACTGCAACAAATGCATCATCCACTTACTCTTAGTACATGTTGATGATATGACAACGACTCACCTACATGAGAGTTGTCTTTGAATGCAGCACTAGGAAGCATGAAGATAAGATGACGACTAAACTTCTCAGAGGTGCTGGAGTCTAGATTAAGGACATCTTTTGCAGAGCAGTGAAGACCATAAACTTCCTCTAGCTTCTCACACACATACTGTTATTGTATATGGAGAAAAGTTTTGAAAATTTCCGCTTACTACGAACATTTTTTATTTCTCAAAATCAGCTATTTTAAGCTTTTTTTAGTATAACACACGATTCAAAAGTTTGGGGACAGTAAGATGTTTTGTTGTTGTTGTTTTAAAAAGGTCTTTTGAGCTCACCAAGGCTGCATTTATTTGGTTAAAAATACACTGTAAAGGGTAATATTGTGAATTATTATTAAAATTATAATTTAAAGTAACATTTTTCTAACTTAATATTATTTTAAACTTAATTTATTCATGCAATGGCAAAGCTTAATTTTCAGCAGCCATTATTCCAATCTTCAGTGTCACATGATACTTCAGAAATCATCCTAATATGCTGATTTGGTGCTCCAAACAACTCTTATTATTATATATGTTGAAAGCAGTTGTGCTGCTTAATATTTTTGTGGAAACAATTATATATTTTTATAATTTATAATAATTTATAAATTAATGTAATTGTTTTATTTATTTTAATAAAATACATTTTATATTAAATATATTTCAGACATTTAATTTTAATAATGTGTAACATTATAAATGTCTTTACTGTAATATTCACTTCCATATGTTCTTGCTACATAAAAATATAATTTCTTAAAAAAAAAAAAATCTTACTGGCCCCAAATGACTGAAGGAGTGTATACTTACTTGAATTAATTTTGACACCATCATCTTGCCGTCCAGGTGTGTGTTGGAGGCTTTGTCGAACTCTAAGTCAAAGTAGAGTTTGCAGACGGCCCCTTCCAGAATGACCTCATAGCAGTGCATCAGAGACTGTCTGTGAGTGCTGAAGACACAAAGATCTCTCATTCACCTACAGCAATGCCTTTTTCTTAAAAGTGAATTACTACTGACTACTAATTACACTTTTTAAAAAAATCCTCATCTGTAACAGATTACTTTCTTTAAGTATCTTTCCTAAAAATGAATTATACATAACATCATGTGTAGGGGGTACCTGTAATAATGCCAGAGTTCACTGCAGCTGGTCACTAGGAAAATCCTCTGTCCAGCATCACTGCCTTCCTTCTCCAATGAAAATAAATGCACATCCTGAAAAAGACATAATAAGAGCCAGACACTTTAAAAACAGTGGTAGTTATGCCTCATTTAAACAGATATCCAGCAGCTTCTGTTAATGAATTTAACCTGTTTAATGTGCTGAGTGAAGGCAATGGCTGCGTTCTGCCGTGGGAAGAGTCTCCAGACAGAGGAGGGCTGCCATGGCTGGGACAGACGGGGCTTGTACGGACAGTTCAGAGGAGAAGACTGAAAAGATGAGGCTCTCTGCTCCACAGACTTCAGCCTGTCCTGCCATTTTTCTCTTGTCATCCTTGCTTCAAAACACTTGATTAAGTGATTAAATCACACTCATGCTCTGTGATGTGATCAGCAGAGGACAGTAAAGAGTTAAGCAGCTGTAAGCAAATAAAATTCCTTCAGCAAACACACAGTGAGAGCTTCTGATACAGCAGATAATAACAGACTTCTCTAATAGAGATATTTTCCGGCTGTAATATGTATGGTGTGCATACTAACTTATCAATACATTTGGAGACAGACAGAGAGAAAGCGTTACAGCACTTTATAATACATAACGTACAATGCAATGTTATTCTATGCTATTTATATATTCAGCCCCTGTACAAAGCGTACATTTAAACAGTGAGTGCTACACCTAGTTTAGTCGCTTACCTGTATCCTTCCTTGTGTAGTCTTTGTTAGTTTTTGTATATTTACAATCTTAAGCATTTACTCTAGCGGGCACTTTTCTCTGTTTTGAGGAACGCGCTTAGCTGCGCGTCATATAAAAGAAGCGTTGCGCATGCGCTGGATCTACCGGGCGCGAAACGGAACTGCTTTGAGTCATGAATATTAATAAATCAAAACCCTCCCTCCTCGTTTTTGACGTTATTTTCTTCTTTTTGTCCAACGGTTTACATGTTATATTTTTGTATATTCATAACGTTTATGCATGTTATGTTACTGTTATAACAGAAAGTTTAATAAAAACGAAATAAAGTATTTACCTAATTAATATTCATGAGCTGCCCTGCTTATGTCGACAAGCATGCCGGGATTGCTGTCCCCCCAGTGCAGCGGCTGTCGTTGGCGCGTTATTTTGAACGAAGTATGGAGCTGATACGTGCGCTGCAGCTATTAAAATTAAACAGTGTGTCTACAGGTATGGTTTATTTTTTGTACCAGCATGTCCTAGAAACAATGGCTGAATGCCTTTTGAGGTCCACTGCGTGTTTTGTTGTAGAAACCTCGAAATATTTTGAGTTGCAACTGACGCTGTCATTTCGGGGGATAGTTTTGGTTTCTCTTTATGGTTTATTTTATCATATATGAGATTTTAACGCAAGACCTTTTTTGTTTTATCATAGCAGATAACGTTAAACTTTAACTGTCCGTTTAAACCGTCATTGTGTTTATAATTAGATTGAAAACAATCAGGTTTGCTATCATATTTTCAGATTTACTATATAACGTTAGTCTTATATAACTTTAGTCATACTATATATATATATTATAACACGTAATCACATTCTGTGTCAACTTAATGAGCAGCCTGCAGCATGTTTGGGCGTTATTAACGACTTGTTGACATGTTTCAGCCTGGGTGGATGCAGTGTGGGATTTCGAGTTCACCCACACAGACCCTCTTGACCCTGTTTTTGAGGAGGAGATAAAGGAAGACCCTGATGTTTTCAAAACAATTTATATGCAGCTTTTACCCTTCTCAAATGAGGATGATGACAATACACAGGTATAACATGTGATGGTGCTGTTTTTTTGTGCATCACCCCACACAATAGTACATCTGTTTGTGATGCAATCAGTGTAAATTTAACTTGCTTATGATGTATTTTTTCTCTGCAGAGTGTGTGGGTGGTGTTTGGTGAGAATGGAATCTCTGCAAAAACTTTGGTGGCTGTTCTTTCCTACTTCATCCTCAGCGCTAAAACCAAAAGTCCCAGTCTTGAACAGAGACTATGTGGTCTACAGGCAGCTTCTCTATACTTGTTGCTGCTAAAAATACCTGGTATGTTTCCATCTTTTGCATCTAGTTGCAGTGCTGAATTCCTTTTTAATGTATGACACTAATTCATTTTGTTAGGCCCTTGTGAGTTTATTTGATGTTTTTCTATTTGTCCATCTTTAGGGAGTGTTGCAAATAAAGTATACCATCAGATTCTTTTTGATACCTGTCTGAACATGCCCCTGAAATGCTGGCCTCAAGACTCGGGCAAGAAACGCAAGAAAGATACTTTAAAAAGCTCTCAAGTTGACGCCAAAACTGGCAAACGATCCAAACCCCCAAAGAAAGTGTCAGAAGAGGTATAGGATTTAAATTTAGTTTGTTTGTATATGTGACATTTACATTTATCATCTTTTTCTTACTCTTTCAGTGTAACAGTGGTGTTATGTATTTTGGGGTTTTGTTTCCCAACAGATGGAGATTGATGATGATGATGAGGATGAAGAAGAGGGGGTGTACTTTTCTGCACAGGATTTGCTGAATCTAAGAGAGGGCATTGTCTTGTTGGTTCGCACACTTCTGAGACTACTCGAGAGATTTTCTCTTCGAGACAAACCTCAGAGTGCTGACAGCTGTGTTCAGGTCAGTCAATGATGACTGAATGATCAGTAAGTTCCTCACTTTGCACTTCTTGTGTGGTACTTGTGGTTGTGTTGGAGATTTGTGTGAGTGATGAAGTAGTTTTAGGTATAGCTGTTCATTTTTTTTCTGTTTAAAAAGCCAATTTGACCCTCTTTGCAATTTTGAGACTATTAGGTTGTTAAATAATCAGTTATCACATAGCTTATGAAGCAATCTTTTTGCATAGACCTCAATATGGTTAAACATTTTCACATATTAATAATATTTAAACAACCTTTGAAAAAGCTTTGGGGAAAAAATACAACAGTACTTGCAAAATGCTGAGATTTTTATATTATTTTCATTTACTTTCAGCTTTTCACTGAACTTACCAACTTTGAGCCAGTCGTTGGAGATATGTCATTCTCTCAGGAAAGGTAAATATAAAAGAAAATGAGAAAGATGAGGAAATGCATTTCAGCACAACTTTTAGTATTGTTTAGATATTATTTATTCATATTTTTCGTTGGCTATTATTTTTATATTTTAATTTTTGTTTTAGTAATTGTATTGTTTTAGAAAAATAAATTTAGCTTTAATTTGCTTTTATACTTTTAATTTTAGCATTTCAACTTAAGCTTATTTTATTTTAGTTAGTTGCCAAGGCAGTATTTCTAATTTGCATTTGTTTTCAAGTTATCTTTCTTTATTTTTTTCACACAAAATTTAAATGCATCTTAAACTATTATTTTATAATAAGCTATTCTAAACTATTCTTCTAGGTCAAACTATTTTAGTATAGTTTTAGTTAACAATATCAGCTCTAATGCATTTGTTAAGAGTCTTTCACAAACACGATTTTTGTGTTTTCAAGGAGTGTCGACCAATTACAGAGTCTGCCTGAGCTGTCCTACCATGGACTGGGGCTACTTTGCTCAACCATTCATGGTGAAGGAGATGAGGTGATTATGAGTTACTCCGAAAAGACCACTGCATTTAAGTTGCATGAGTTACATTACATTGATTGATCGTTATGGGTGTTGTGTTTTACAGTGCCGTCGCAGAGTGTTCCGCAAACTACTCTATGTTATTCTAATGATGAAAACACAAGAGAGGTCCAAGCCGTGCCTTCTTGCTTCATCTCAGGCTGTCTGTGGTGCCAGAGACCAGGCCATACTTTTCATTAGGTTAGTGGCTGATGTTCCAGTAATAATTAATGTAGGAATATTTATGTTCATGCAATTTCTAAACTTTTTTTTGTCCCATGCTGTGTGTTAAGCGTTGATTCTGTGAGTTGTTTATATCTGAATCATGTGTGTTCTGTGTTATAGTCATATTGTTGATGAGCAGAGGGAGGCCACATTGCCTCTTTTACGAATCCTTGTGCAACACATCTGCCATCAGGTATATTTTATTTTCAGACAAAAATGTAACTAAAAATGAATTGCTTAATTTCTGCTATTTCAATTATGTTATTAATGACTCTCAGCTGTCATGTCATTCCAAATATTTATGCTGTTATTCTTTTCATGGAACATGGGCGTTTTTGAAGACTGTTAAGGTCCAATACATAAAAAGTTCTATAAAACTAGCTTGTAGAACTGCCATTTTCTGTGTTATTTTTTTTAAAGCCACAGACAGATTTATGTAATTATTTACTATTAAATCATTCATGCAAATCAATATGCAGATCTCAAACCAAATATCTTGAGACCAAACAAAGACCTGAGCAGAGATTCTATATGATGCGTGTGTGTCTGTTTAAGATGGTGGAAAAGTCTGAATATCGAGCCAGTGGAGCACAGGCTGTTGGGAAACTGATGGCTAAGATGCCATGTCAGGACTATGCAGCCATTGTTAAGTGGCTCTATAGGTACTCCCGAAATAACAAGGTAAACTGCGTGACTCATGTCATTTTAATTTTAAACATTACTTACCTTGTGCACAAATCTTTTGATATTTGTCAATGCTCTTGTCTGTTCCTGACAAATACCAATGAAAACCTCTGTTCAGGTGGCATTCAGAATGTTTGCGCTTGATGTTGCCATGGTCCTGCTGGGGCAGATTGAGAGGGATGTGGACGATACAGTGGACCCTGAGCTGGCTGTGTTCCTGCCTCACAGGTTTCTGGTGCACAACATCATCTACAATCATCGTAATGATGTTTCCCCAACAGTCAGAGGTCACGCGTTGCACTGCCTGGCACAGTGTCTGGAGCTTGGTTCCCAGAATGCTACAAAATGTGTTCATGAGCTCTTTTCCAACAGTATGTATATTACTACAATACTGTAACTTTACAGCTCTGTGTTAAATGTTTGTATATGAGTGAGCTCTATTATTTATTTGTAACAAGCAGCTTGTTTGAATTCTGAATAAGCTCATTCTTTTCTTATCAGGTTCTCAGACTATGTTGGAGTCAGGCCGTTCTGAGCGTAAGATCATATTTCGGTATTTTAAAGGAAATAAGTGTGAGGCATTTTTATACGCAGTGGTGGTTCAGTTTGAGTTTTGTTTTTCAGAAACTCTAAAACGACAAGAGACTGTTCAGAAAACTGCTCTGACCTTCAGAACCATTGAGCTTACAAAACACAAGAGCATTACCACGACCCATAGGAGCGTCATGAATACTTCCTTACAGAGTAAGCTCAGCTCATATAGGTCTTGTCATTTAATTTTACGGGACTATTTCTTTATTAATGTTTCTTATTTACTTTTAGATGAGGAAACTTTGGCCCTGTTTAAAAAACATGTCAGTGATCCAAAAACCAATGCTAGAAAAAGTGCACTGGAGGTATGAAATACATTCTACACTTTGAAGCATTTCAAATTTTCCCTACAGATGAAGGTTTCTTCCAGCCAAACTTCTATTTTAGTACTTTATTTGTCAGATGATTTGATCTGTAAGATAAGACCCTTTTAAGAAAGTTGCTTTTAAGATCTTCTGCTGTAGCCATACACATTTAAAAGTTGTCTTTAACCCATTTTGGCGGAGGTAGACTGAACATTGTCGTCATTTTTCCATCTTTTCCAACAAAACCCTCATTTTTATAGTCAAAATACTTCATTGTAAAAAAGCATTTATAATTGTGTCTTTCGTGTGTTTGTGTAGACCGTCATGAGTCTGCTGAAGCATGGGGTGATCTCATGCAGTGTGGAGAATCTGAGTATTCTGTCAGATCGCTGCAGGGATCCTGCTGTCTCAGTGAAGAAGAAAGCCATGCAGTGCCTTATGGATCTCCTCGCTGTGAGCACCCCCTCCCAACCTCACAATGCTATGCCCATTTGTTTTATATTAATAATATGATTAGCTAGTCAAAACAGTCAATCTTTTACCTGTGCCTCAAAATTGTAACTGTTATTACCAAGGACAGGTTTGAATTCTAACTGTAGTTTTTTTTTTTTTTTTAAAGACTTTTATTCAGTTTTTCTCATGGCCAATGTAAGCCAAATAGTGTGTTCACTTTCTTTCACAAATGAAATACTACTCATACTTGTTTACTCATAACTGCACAATTTTACCCACAAACTAATAAAAAATGTATGTTTTTTTTAGGCCTGTCGACTAAAGGGTTGCTATAACTTATACTTTCATACACTTGATTAGTGTGTCCCCAGCATGTTGTGAACTTCTTCCTTTCAATCGTTATGTTTATAGGCTCTGCCTGAGAATAGAGAAGTGCAGGAGGCCTGGCTGAGAGGAGTGTTACCGGCTGTCATGGACTCTGAGAGCACTGTGCAAGAGAAAGCTCTTGAATGTCTGGACCATGTTGTCATTGCTCACATTAAGAGTCAAGGCAAATATCGGGATAGTGACACCTCTCAGAAGCTGGCCTGGGAATTACTGGGACTGATGTGTGAAAAGTGTCAAGACCTCAGGTCAGTAACACGTGTCCTATCTATCTGTGACTAGTGGGATGTGACATGTTTCTCGTTTTAATTCTGTCATCCTTCACATCTTTCTCTTCTGTAGCCGGTATTTCAGCAAGGCTTTCAGCGTGTGGGCTCCGCAGCAGAAGTTCACTCCTGCGTTTGTGAATGGTTTGCTCTCTCATACCGAGGGACAGAGGGCTGCTGCTGCTTGGCTGCTGTTAGCTAAAATTGCCAGTTGCTCTCCTAAACTGAGCTATGGCACCATACTGGATACCTGGGAGAATACTATCAGGTTAGAGAATAGAGCTAAGCAAGTGGAATAAGCAGAAGTCTTTTTCAAACCTCATAGCACATGTACAAACAGTTAAAGTGTAAAGGAAAACGAAGATGAAGTTTTTAACTGATGTCACAGTGTGTAAAAGGTGACTGCTTGTTCCAAAATATTTTTTTCATGATTTTAATGTTTTTTTTTTTATTTTGTTTTTCATTAATAGGTCACCAGTTGTTTCAGTTACAATGACCTGTCATATCTTGAGCGTTCTGGGTGACATTGCGTCTAATATCAATGATGACACCAAAACCAGAATAGTAGGTAAGTGGACTTCAGAATGCCACTGATATGAACACAAAAGCATCAGAGGAGTATTATTTGTTATTATGATTTAAAAATGGTTCCCATTGGTGACAGATTATGCTAACCAAGGCTGCATTTATTTAATTAAAAATACAGTAAAACGGTGATGTTGAGAAATAGTACAATTTAAAATACCTTCTTTTTTAATATATTTAGTGATAGAAAGCTGAATTTTCTGCAGTCCTTTCTCTACTCTTCAGTGTCACATGAACCTTCAGCAATCATTCTAATATACTGATTTGATGTTAACAAAACTTTTTTTTTAATTATCAAAATTAAATAAGAATCATTTGTGACATTTATAAATGTAAATTCTTACTAAATAAAATTCATTTATTAACAAAAACAAAAACAACAAAAAAAACTTGATCCCTGAAACTTTTATACTATAGTGTATATGTAGTCTATTTTATTACCTACTGCATGTTTGAGTAAGACGGGTAATTCGTTTAAACTCGTTCACTCGTATCTCGTTCACAATACAACTTTGTTAGCAATGAAATTTTAATTTGAGTACATTACAAATGCACATTTTACCTGTGTAGATGATCTGATGAGCTGGTTGAAGACCTTCAGCCTGCCTTTAGAGGTGATCAGCTCCTGTGTGGAGACCCTGATCAGATTTGCAAGATCAGACAACACTCAGGACACACTGGTAAGATCATACCATTGCCAGTAAGATTTTAATACAATTATTAATATTATAATATAATAAAATTATTTATAAAATTATTCATTTATACCCTAATACTGTGTGTGTGTGTGTTTTAGAAGTTCATGGATCGTTTCTGTGGAGAGCTGGTCTCTGTGTGTGAGAGTTATCTGTCTGGTGTCATTCTACAAGAGAAGGGAGATGAAAACATTAATGAAGACCTGCTGGTATAGACCAAGTTTTATTAAAGGGGTCAAATCCAACTTTTTTAAGGCCTGCTTATAACATCATCTGACATTTTTGCAATGAAAACCAGTATAATTTAGTTTTGCATGACTCTTTTACACACTGTCTGACTTTTACTATTAAACAGGTTTGTGAAGGATCCTTCTTAAGTGAAGGAGGTTTATAATTTACATTTTTGCATTTTTAAACTGCAATGTTTTGTTCCCTTTTTTCAATCCATCATCTGTTTCTCAGGTGAAACATCTGTATACACTGGGTGCTGCTTCTCTCCATTGCCCTTCTAAAGTGGGAAAGAGAATTTTCCTTCTGGTTCAGTCTGTTCTAACTCCCTCAGAGCAGCAGCCAGGTTTGTCCACGCAACTTTTTAGTTATTTATTTATTTAGTTTTTTGGATTAGTATGGATATGCACCTCTCCCAGTTTTCTTATCATGTGCATGTGTCAGTATTAAGTCAAAAAGAGAAATGTTGCAAAACCATCTGAACTGCATGTATTTTTTTTTCTTCCAGTTCCTGCTGAAGGAGAAGAGCTGCCTGCTAGTCAGCCTCTTTCTCAGTTCAAACCCAATTCCATGCCAACAGTGGTGCGAGCTCATGCTGTTATCACATTAGGTTTGAAACATTTACAAACTGATTGTTTACTTTAGAATGTGACGACGTCTGTTTTTGAGATTGGTCTTGTTCTCTTTTTGTCATAGGTAAGCTGTGTCTGCAGCATGAGGAGTTGATGTTGAAGTATCTGCCTGTGTTTGCGCGGGAGCTGGAAGTGGGCACAGAGTTGGCTGTTCGCAGTAACGTGGTGGTGGTGATGTGCGATCTTTGCGTGCGCTACACCAACACAGTGACCAGATATATCCCAAATATCTCAGCCTGTCTGAGAGACAAAGACCCCATCGTCCGAGAGCAGACCCTCATTATGCTCACGAACTTATTGCAGGTACACATGTGATCAAACCTTCAGAGAATCCTTTTTTTTTTTGTTCTGCATTTGATTTTTTGATCTTTTAACAGGAAGAATATGTGAAATGGAAAGGTGCACTGTTTTTCCGCTTTGCTGTTGCTCTTGTGGACCCAGACCCTACCATTGCAGAGTAAGAAATGTGACCAAAGAAGAGATTTTCACAGTATGGTTTCTTTTTGCCATTTAATCTTATGTTTTGATGTGATTCTCTTTTTTTGCTTAGTCTTTGTGAGTACTGCCTGGTTGACCTCCTGCTCAAGAAGAGTCCCCTCATGTTTTCCCAGCATTTCATTGAATGCATTTTCCACTTTAACTCTTATGAAAAACACAAGAAATATAATAAATTCCCTCAAACAGAGAGGTAAATTCTAAAATGATTCATCATATGAACCTGGATGTGGCTTACTGTTTAATTTTCTTCCATTTATGGGAAGAAACTGCTTGAAATGCTGTGAGTTCTGAAAATGTGTTTGTATGTGTTCTGTCAGTGAGAAAAGCAAGTTTTCTCTGAAAGGACCACAGAATCAAGGCAAACGTTTCAGGATCTACAAGTTCCTACTGAAAAACTTTACTGATGAACAACGATTCAATATCACTTCCAAAATCTGCCAGGACATCGTTGGTAAGAGCTGTGTGTAATTGACTGATTTCTGTAGTGTTTGCAGTGTGTAGGGTTTGTACAGATTTTGGGAGTGAAGCATTTTCAAGGGTGGAGAAGCTGTTTATAATAAACTATTTTAATTGTAAATTTAAATTCATGAAGTCATCAAATTAGAAAATTATGTAACTTTAAAATTATGTAATTGAATGATCAGTTGTAAAATTGAGATGAATAGAGGGTACATAAATGTTATCCTTACATATATAAGCATACATAGATGTTAACCTTACAGAATCTTCTCTTCTACAGCCAGTTTTGTGGACTCTGAGCTGCCTCTGGATTCTGAGGGCTCAGAGTTGCTTGCAGATACATTTGACATCCTGTCACTGAAAGAGATGAAACTGACAGCCATGAGCGGCCCAGCAGCAGGAGAGGAACCTCAGGAGGATGAGATGGCCATGGCTAAAGCTGTCTTACAGGTGGCCCAGAAAAAGCTGGTCTCACAGGTGAGGAAACATCCTAAAGGTGGATTCCAAAGATGGTCAACAAACTATTGTCTGATCTTTGTTGAACTGCCCATCTGTTTTATGTTCAGGTCCAAAAGAGGAACTTTGTGGAGAATGTCATTCCTATAATCATCAGTCTGAAGAACATGCTGGAGGAGCAACACTCACCTGTCCTGAAACACCTTATGGCCTACCTACAGGTAATGTGTATAGATGTGATTAGATAAAAGTTGTGTGCTTTTTTTGGACTTATTTTAAATAAATTAGTTCTTATTTATTTGTGTATGCATACCATTTCTACACAATAGACAAATGTATTCCACCACCTTACACCATGAGTGTCATTTCTTTAAGCATATGACAGCTATCAAGTTAAACTTTCTAAAACACTGCTGTTTAGTCAAAATGGTAAAAATCTGCATAATTAATTAACTTCTAGTGGTGAACAGGAGACTGCAACAAATATAAATATATTTCCCATTTGCTCCAGAGGCAGAAGGAAAAAAATCATAGCGTTTCTGTGACTTTGTGAAAGTAGGGAAGAAATGTTGAGATTGATTTTGGTGGTCAGAAATAAGAAATAGATTTCAAATTAGCGGTCACTCCATTGGCAGCAGTGTTATTTAGATAATTTAATGCTATGGGAATATAGCACAAATGCACATTCATATTACAAATAGTCTGAAAGGTGTCCATTAAAACACTTGTCCGATTCGTCAAACATGGAAACACATTTTTGTTTTAGTTGTACTTTTCTTGCTTAAGCTACAGTGAAAATAGTTTAAAGATTTAAAAGAGAAGCTGAGGAAATAATCTGTTATTCATACCTATCTCTATTACGTACTAGTAGTTTAACCATGTGTATTTGAAACACTTCTTTATTCTAGAAGCCAAACAAATCTTTTGCCCCAATCAAACATTTATTCTGACTCAGACCTTTTATGTGTGTTTTACAGGTGACCATGCAGGACTATCGTTCAGAAGTGAAGGAGCTTTTTGCTGCTGATGAGCAGTTGGCTGCAGAGGTGGAGTATAACCTCAAGCAGTTTGAAAAGGAAAAACAACAGCAGCAGATGGAGAACCAACTGGCCAACTTTACCCTGTCACCCCGGCGAAACGTGAGTCAAACATACACCTACATCGGAAAGTAGTAGAAGTTTGGCAACAAAGCCATTAAGTGTCACTGCAGTTTTTTTTACTACTTTGTTTCCTTCCCCTGTTTTTCATTCTCTTGCTCTTTCTTTAGGGCAATTCTGTGGCTTCTCCTGCCCAGGCAGCAAATGTTGGGGGGCAGACAGGTTTTGGCGCTCCTCTGAATCCTCATGCTGCTAAAAGTCCTGCACAAACCCCTAAATCTGCTCTCAGGTACAACTGAGCCACATCCCAGTACAACAGATAATTGGTGTTTTTATTTTCTTATTTTAATTAGACATTGCCAGTATGATATAAGTTTAACAATAGTATCATCAGCAGACATTATCTGTTAGGATTATTTGCGTGAATAGATATGTTGCGTTTATAGCTACTTTTTTTGTTTCAGGCGTCGCACTTATGCTGGTATGGTAACTCCAGTCAGGGCCCATTCTTCCCCTACAGTGTTTTCAACAGGTAAACCAAATAACAGCCTTTCTGTTGTCAGCAAGAGAACAATAATATTGCTTATACAGAACAATAAAGATCATTAATTTTTTTATACTTCTGTGATTTTAATAATTGCATGACTGTAATATGTTTGCTTTTCACTCTTTTTAAAGAAAATAATGATAAAAAGCAGTTAAGATTAAACAAATAGATAGATTTCACATTCTATGTCTCTTTCAATTCAAACTGGTCTTCAAACAAAATGCACTTTATATTAGGGCTGAATAAATAGAAAATATTAAGTCTTGACAGTAATTCATTAGAAATGCTCTCTCTCTCTCGCTCTCTTTCTCTCTCTCTCTCTCTCTCTCTCGCCACTGACAGGACGAGGAAAACAGGTTGGAAGAGCCATCAGTACTCCACAAGGTAGTACTCATCTCTTTTGGATGTCTCCCATAGTTACAATTGTCCACTCTTAGAGACTGATCACATGTGCTAAACAGATGTATTTGACTTTCACATTTGCTTTTTTTTTTTTTTTTTTTGGTCTCAAGGCATGACACACCAATCTAAAAATGTGGTGCTTACGTCAAAAGTACTTCAACTTTTAAAAAAAAAACGTAGACCTTTTATCCCCACACTGCCCTTCATCTCACGAAGCATTGTGTATGAATGGCTTTGATATACGGCACCTCAATTTTACATGATAGAGATTAAAATTGTGTGGTTGTCTATGCTATTGTGTGTCAATTTAAAGATTTTTAAATTACCTGTGCTGAGTACTTTAAAAATGAGCTAGTAAAACCCCAGATGCTGTTTTCCTTTGAGAAATGCAAAGGACACTTTCTGATTTTTTTTTGTTTTTGTTTTGTTTGAAGCGAGCATCAATGAAGTGACATTTGGAGAGCAAGTCAGTGCCATCTGCAATGAATCCAGAAGAGGTATGTTTTTTTTTGTTTTCTTTCTTTTTTTTCTTTTAACCAGTAGAATAAAATAATGTGAATAGCAGTTTCTGATTGGATATTTTATATTGTAAACCTTTTATATGTTGGAAACCTAAAATTACTTTTTGAAACATACTGTATATGGTTTTGTGTCATAAACTGCAAAAGTACTAAATGGAAGATTGTGAAAATATAAAAATTTCTATCTGGTTACAGCAAGCAAAGTCGTGGATGAAGAAGAGATTGTTCTGCATCTCATGTCACCAGAGCAACAGTATGTTTATACATTTCAGATGAGTTAAGAATTAACAATGTTTCATGTAATCTAATTGTAATGAAAGGTTCGTATTTTTGTTTTGGAAGTCCCAAACAACAGGTTGACATGCAAGGTCAAAAACGGCTTTCATTTTCATATAATATGTTTTTACCTTCATTGAGTCAATTTGCAAAACCCCTCCGGTGATTGTTTGATTTCATTTAAAGCAGTGTTTGTGAACTTTTTACTGCTCCAAAAGCAGCTCCTAGTGGCAAAGAATGAATTTGCATTTTCATTCAGACCAATGCCAATATTCTAATGTTTAATATTTGACCTCAACATTTGCTTGAGACTTGTTTCAATGATTTAAAGTTGACTCTTTCTTTTGAGAGACTATAACTTTATACACGTGCACTTTCAGATGAATCTTTGCAGGATGTTTTCATTCACTTAGAGCTGTGTTACACACTGCATGAAACTTTAATATTACTAATATATATTTTTTTTTTATTCTCCAGAAAACCGGTGCCCAGGCAGTGGAACGTGGAATCTCCTCTTGTACAAAAACTGAGAACTAAAAAAAGGTTTTAGTGAATGTTTAATTGTGCATGTATGTGGGTTAATTATAACTTTCATAGCTTTAAAACAAACAAACTTTACTTTACAGACCTTTTTTCTTTTCTTTTTACTGTTCCATCTTGTCTTATGTAGTACAAGCAATGTTATTAAAATATTTTGATACTTTGGATTGCATCATGCTAATTTCTTTTTTTATATTAAAATGTGCTTGTCTGAAAGCTGCATTCTACCTTTCCTGTGGTTCACATCTGTAGAGGAAGTGTGGCTGACAATTAATGGCTGTATTACATAAATGCATTTGCACACAACAGTGTTTTATTTATTGTTATGGTGTCTAAAACAAAAAGTTTGCCACTTTATGGATAACTGCATGTGCGCACACACACACACACACGCCAACGTAAATATGTTGTCCTTGCAAAGGAAATAGTAAACACAAAAGTATATAAATATTGTATTTTTCTCTTAGAATAAATGTTATGCGAGTGTCTCTAGTAATAAATGTTAATGTTTATTTACTATAAACTTCACCACTTGTAGTATTGATAAATATCAATTACCTGAGCCAAATAAAAATATGACGTGGATATAAGAATGTGTTTGTTTTCTGTTTTTTATCAAGCGTCCTTTGAGAATATTCCAAAAGGGCATGTTGTGTCTTTATTCACAATGCCACAATAGTTGCAATTCATCTCAGTGTCACATGAGGGCGATACGCGCCTTTTGATAACTGTCCAGATTATACATATTTTATCAGAATATGTTTAAGATCTAAGTTTTAGATTTGCTGAATAGTCTTATGCATTGAAAAATCTCATCCCTGTTACACATTTTGTAATACAGTTGCAAAATATAAAGGTTTAAAGGAGACTTCCTAATAAAATGTATTAACTTACTCTCAATCATATTGTTTATAAGTTTATAATTTGCTTTTCATATATTTAGGCAGATAGGCACCGAATATTATTTGACGTATGTATGGAATAATTTATCTTTGATAAATAAATTCGCTTTTTTTTTGTTAGTGGTCATGTCTTGCTGAAAGCTGACTGGCTGTTGCTAAGAGGTTGCTAAGAGAGATCAAGACGCGTCAGGGTGAAGCACTCTGGGAAGTGTAACGTTTTCGAAATACAAACATGAAGGCACGTATGTTATTACAAATATAAACTATAAAAAGTATTTAAAATGGAATGGCGCTGTTTGAAGTGCACACATGCTTTCTCAAAGACGAATTAGATAGCTTGCTTTTAGGAGCATCATGAATAGCGTTAGCACGATGGCTAGTTAGCTCAAAAGCAGTTCATGTCTTTTAGCAGAGAAAATAAATGTGTTTAAATTAAATGTATAAACTGCGAAATGCTGATTAATTTGGTCATATTTGTGTGTCTTCTAATAAACAAAATGTTGACCAAAAGGACTGGACTGTTTTTACGTAGTAACGTTGTGTCGTTTGGTGGTCATTTTATCCTGAAATTGTAAGACTCCAGTTTATGAGCGAACTGTATTGATTTGAAACTAGTTTTGTCTCTTTTCAGCGTGTTTTCACGCTGTCAGAAAAGACCTGGTCTGGATCATGTTTGCAGTACAAATGGCAGAAAACAGTAGGAAACTATCTTGCAGTTGCAGGGTGAGTACCTGCACTTTCTCAGTTTAAGATAGCCATTAAATGTACATCTTTTTAGGCAACGCTTGAGTTAAAAGTTATGTATGTCATATTTTATTGATCCACAGCCCTGACAATTTTGTAAAAATCTTTGATCGGCATGGACAGAAGGTTAATGAGTTGAATCTCCCTGGGTAAGTCATGCATGTTCTGTCTATCTATCTGTTATTGAGGTAGTAAGGTTTTACCTTATTTTGTTTTTGCATAACTAAAGGGTAATATACAGGACCAACAATCTTTTTCTGTTATTGCTCATACTTTAATGTTTTTTTTTTATTTATTATAATGTATTTTGTTATATATTTGCATTATTTATTTATTGCATGCAGGATTTGTGTGTCTCTTGACTGGGATAAAGATGGCGATATCTTGGCAGTGGTTGCTGAAAAGTCCAGTTCCATTTATTTGTGGGATGCAAATGTTAACAAAACCTCACAGCTGGACAGTGGCATGCGGTGAGTGATGCGATGAAAAAACATGTTCTTGGGAATAAACTCCTTCATTTGCATTGTTTTCTAAAATGTCTTTTGATTGCTGTTTTTTGTTTGTTTATTTGTTTGTTTGCTTTTTTGGTTGATGCAGAGATCAGATGTCCTTTCTGCTCTGGTCTAAAACTGGGCCACTATTAGCTGTTGGCACATCTAAAGGAAACCTGCTCATCTACAACCAGCAAACCTCACGCAAGATTCCTGTTCTGGGTAAAATTAAGCAAAAAAAAAACAGATTTATGAGATATATTTTTTTTATATAATACTTTCAATTAAGTTATATGTATAATGTTCTGCACATATATTTTGGGCAGACACAAAAAAGGCTTTTCTCTATAGAATAAACTCCTCAAATTCTGGAGTTTTGGTAATGCTCATAAAATATACTTTTCACTTTGATTTATTTATATACTTTTCCCTTTAATTTCCTCTTTATCTTGTTATATGTTCTGGGGGAAAAATCAAGAATTGAAAAAATGAAATAAAATTATTACAATACTGTCTGAATAGTTTCCACATCATACACGTGCACATGTAGGTAAGCACACAAAGAAGATCACATGTGGCTGTTGGAGCTCTCAGAACCTCTTGGCGCTGGGCAGTGAAGACCGCAGCATAACAATCAGCAACCATGAGGGAGACACCATTCGACAGGTATATGAGGGTCTCTCAGAACATGGTCCTTATAATATTGAATATGTTGATACAGACATATAAATAGCATAATTTGACATGCTGTTCACAGCTCCTTTTTTCTCTTTCAGACCTCTGTGAGAGCAGATCCTGCAGATGTTCAGTTCTCAGTGATGAAAACAGATGAGCGATCATCTCCAGGAGAAAGCACTGTATGTTAACATGCTTATTTCACTTCATTTACACTGATATTACTTATAGGTAGAGGTCAACGTAAGAGTGAAATCTTATATTAATCTAATATTATTAATATTAAGCTAATATATTAATATTATATTATATTAAGTAATATTGTAATACTTTTACACTTAACCTATAAAATATAGTAAAAATATATAAATATAAAAATATGGAATATATCCATGTATTAGTTTTACATAACAACACCAGCAACAGTATTATGCAGTTAATTACTTAGTGCAAGTTACTTCATATCTTCTGATTATTTCTTTTTCTTTTTTTCTAGTTTATGAATGCAAATAAAAACAAATTTTCAGTATAGATGCATTCTGTGGCATTATTGTATCAACAGTGAAACTAACATTATTAAACCATTCCAGTTTGTAATTCTGAAAGGATTAGCTGATGTATGTTAACCCTTTCACATTTTCACATTGTTTCATGAGCATTCACATATATCTACAGGATGACTAAATGATCTTTAACTTGCAGGTAAGTGTGGCTTTAGGAAAGAAGACCCTGTTTCTGTTTAATCTGAATGACCCCGATAACCCTATAGAACTGGCATTTCAGCAGCGTTACGGCAACATCATCTCCTACCGCTGGTACAAACACACACACTTTCTCCCACACAGAGAGACTGGCTATAATTAAATGTACATTTAGCAACAGTTTTAACATGGATGTCACAGCCCTGCTCTTTAACCACTGTGCTCAAGCAAGATGTGTGAAGGACTGTTCCTTCTAATTTTAAATAAACATTAGGTTTGATTAAAAGTTATAACAAAAAATTCGTTTTAGTGTGTTTTTCATGTACTGAACATATTTTCCTTTTTCTCTCTAGGTATGGGGATGGCTATATCATGATTGGATTTTCACATGGCTACTTTGTAGTCATTTCCACACATATCCGTGAGATTGGCCAAGAGTTGTTTCAAGCACACAATCATAAAGACAGCCTGACTAGCATTGCCATCTCTCAGTCTCTAAACAAGGCTGCGTCCTGTGGGGACAACTGGTAAGTGTTCATTAGTATGCATGTGTCATTACAATAGATGTTTTCACAACTGCCATATGCCACATTTCCCGGTGGGCAGATTGACTTGTTGGCCAGTTGTCAAAAACAATTTCTGTTTACAAAGCCATAAGGCTGGGAGGTGTATTGAGTTTGCATGGTATATCAATATATTTTTGTAAACAGTATGGAATGAGGCAATACCATTCATATCGACATAAGGTAATTTGATACAAGTGCATGTGAAAAATAGAGGTAGACACACATTGAGTTGCTGCAGTGCATAAGACATGCTTTATATTAAGGGCTTAAAATAAGTTGGAAGGTATAGTTAATGTGTAGTTTAAAGAGGCTTGCCCCATCAAATGCTCTAAATATTTGGAAGTATTTACATTTTGCTGTCAGGATAAGCTTTGCTCAACTTCACAGATTTCAGTGAATGAGAAAACAAACAGCACAATAATTATAAGAGATATACATTTCACTAAAATATATGTAGTTGGACAATAAATGTGTTATAAGTGTATTTTTATGATAGCACAAACTTTAATGTGACAATAGGGTAATCTAAAAAGCCTAATATAAATAAAAATCTGTTTTATTTATTCCATTTCATTTCCATTTTTTGTTTAGTGAATTTAGCTTCTGCTTTGAAGAAAACATATTTGTTTTAAATTTTAATTAGAATGTAATGTGATTTTATCCCAAAGCTTTTAACATAATATATTATTACATAGTGCACATGGTTACATTTACTCATTTTCATATCCTTAAATATGAACATTGTTTCATTGGACAATAACAAATACAGTTTTTTTAAACATTATTTTAATCCAAATAGAAAAAAAACAACTGAGCCCTACAAAGTCATTGCATATTGATTTTAAAGGATTAAAAGTTATATTACTCATATAACTTTCATATATACTCGAGCCTGCTTATTACAGTCACAACTCATCTTCAGCTCTCAGACAAACATTCCACCTTTTTCTCTGCCTATCATGACAGTTTCATCCACCACTCATTGAAAATGAAATTTTCATCTTGTATTTTGATATAACACTAATATATCTCTCTGTCAGTATTAAGATACATGACTTGACTGATCTGAAGGAAATGTATGCTATAGTCACTCTGGATGAGGAGACCAAAGGTATAAAACATTTTTTTATGCATATTGCTGCTCTGTATTTGTGTGAAAAGCATTAGTTCTTAGTTCTGTATATGTGTTTCTCAGGCCTTGATCAGATGTGTTGGACTGATGATGGGCAGTTGTTAGCTGTATCTTCTCAGCAGGGAACTTTGCATGTCTTCCTCACCAAGCTGCCCATATTAGGAGACAGCAGTGGCACTAGAATCGCCTTTCTTACATCCCTGTTGGAGGTTACGATTGCCAACCAGGTGGAAGGGGTAAGGAGCTGACACTTTGAAAAAACAAACCATATCTTGAGGTTCTTTTGAGCTGGACCACTATGCGAACATTTAGCAGCCACCCAAAACACCCTAGAAATCATCTAGCGAGACCTTCAATAAGACCCCCTCCCACTATTGTTTGTGTGTTTTTACCAAAATGTTTTTCATAGAAATTGTAATAATATTATGTGATGTATTTTCTCTCTTCTAAGGAGTCCCCTGTTGCTGTTGCAGTGGAGGTGGAGCCTAGTTTCATAGCTGTGGGACCATATCATGTTGCTGTGGGCATGAATAACAGAGCGTGGTTTTATGCATTAGGAGACAATGGTAAGTGAAAAACAATATGAATTCATGTTAGGGGAAAAAAAGGAATATTTTGATTTATAGTATTAACGTCTGTACTTAAAGGGAAATTCCACCCAAAATGAAACCTCTGTAATCATCTACTCCCCCTTATGTAGTTCCAAACCCATATGATCGTCAAAGTAATCCTCAAATTAAGATTTTTATATAAAACCTTTCAGTCCCTCAATTGAAAGTCCAGGTTAGCTGACTTAAAAGGTCCAAAAATGTCATAAAGGTGTCATAAGACGAATCCATCTGAATCGAGTGGTTTAATCCAATTCTTGTTAATAGATATGATTGCTTCATATGATAAACAGGTTTTATTTAGCCATTTATTCACATTTATACAACAATTGACACACATACATATTGCAAATCGGGTACGGTAAACAAGGAAGCTCAAGCATGTGTGCTTGATGCACAAGAACCAGTGAGGTTTGTTCTAGCATGTTCTAGCATATGGTGTTTAGTATGTGACTCCCATCTATGTATGTCTGTTTCTATGTTAATAAAATAAAAAATAAAATAAGTATTCATTTGTTTTGATTTCTCTGACTTTCAATGGAAGGACAGAAAGCTGTCAGGTTTAAAAAACTTGAAGGGCTCTTGGGTATTTGACACGTCATGATATAAATGAATAAATTATAACAGAATGGGTGAACTAACCATTTAAGTGCTCATGTGTATGTTTTAGGTGTGGAGCGTGTAAAAGACACTGAGTATTTAGGGACAGTGGCCAGTATGTGTCTGAACTGTGACTATGCTGCTGCCTTGTTTGAGGGGAAGATCCAGCTGCATGTGGTAAGAATCTAATTATGTCATGTGTAAAAAAAATGAACAAATAAATAAATAAAATAATATAAAATAAATAAATAAATTTATAATAAATTATAATAAAAAGAATAATTTCTACTTTTTGTTTTGATTCGTATTTTATTTGTGTGTTTGTGTTTATGTGAAAGATTGATGGAGATGAGCAGGTTGTTCAGGAGGACAGACAAACGAAACTGTTTCCAGAACCCGATCAGAAATACCGCATCCTCAGTCATGCTCTTACCTCTGAGTTTCTGTATTATGGGACAGATGTGAGTATTTCATCTATACATCTATACATCTTTTTTCACTTGTCTCATTTTATTAAATGTATAGTTATGGTCCTGTATGCTGGTTGGTTTGTGTTAAAATATACTTTAGAAAACACATGCATCACCTAATTCCTTACTGTACACAGCATGCAAATACCTGACCATTAAATGAGTAATATGTCCAAACATGCAGCATTCATAAAACATTAGATGAAAGATACCCAGGTGACCTTATGCTGAGATTCAGATTCTGTGCATCTAATGGACACTTTGCCATCATTTGTGATGTACACTCATCATTCATTAACTGGCGAGGAACAGCGTCATAGCTTTACATCATAGTTCACAGGACAATGCCAGCATAGTGGATAATATTAGTTTTAAAACAATCTAACTTAGTTTAAATACAATACTAAAAAAGTGCAGTCAAGATGTAAACTGAAACCACACATTTCTTCCCCCCCCTCCTCAATAACTATAGTTTTTTTAAGAACTCCAAGGTTTTCTGTTAATAATATATTGTAGTTCTGTTATTTATATATAGTGTATTGAGTATATCTTCTAGCAAAGGATGCTTCAAGTGATTTTAAAAGCAATATGATATTGTGAGTAATGTGAGCCTTTTAGTGTGACTGTTCATGATATGACATGGCTTGTACCTTATTACCTACATTTGTATCATTCTTTGTGTTTTTCTCTCTCTTTCTGTAGACTGGCTTGATCCAGTGTTTTTATTTTGAAGACTGGCAGAGTGTGAATGAGTATCGCCACACAGTGGGTGTACGCAAAGTCTTTCCAGACCCCAATGGAACACGTCTAGTTTTTATTGATGAAAAAAGTGATGGCTTCCTATATTGTCCGGTACACACAAACAAACACATTTCCGCTCTTAAAAGGATTGTTCATCAAACAATGACTTTCCCTTGTTGTTCCAAACCTGTGTGACTTTAATTTTCAGTTATTTTGACCAGTTTTGGTCACCATTTACTCCAATTAATAAAAAATAAAAACCGCTTGGACATTTTCAAAATGTCTGGTTTCATTTGTATTACAAAAGAAAATAAGTCATTCAGGTTTGGAACAACATGAGGCTAAGTAAATGAGGGCATTTTTTTTTTTACTTTTGGTTGGACTATCTTTTTAATGACCAGTAGTAAAAATATGACATTACTGAGAGACTCATGTCAAACTTTAAACTAAGTGAAGTCTGCATTTCCTACAGGTGAACGATTCAGTGTTTGAGATCCCAGACTTTTCTCTTGCCATTAAAGGGGTATTGTGGGAAAACTGGATCAGCAATAAGGGTGTGTTTGTGGCATATGAGGAGGACAAAGTCTACACATATGCCTTCCACAAAGAAACCATACAGGGTAAAACTGATGTCTTTTAGACATTCTTCTAAGGATTTTAAGGAAAGCATGGACTATACCTTGGAAAAATAAGCCTCAAATAGTCATACTATGCGAACATCAACAGTACAGTAATGACATGTGAATGTGAAAATGTGTTTATTTCAAGAAGTAGTGAATCACTTGCTAGTTATGATGCTTATATGTGATGTTTTGTTTAATACAATGGAAAAATGCAGATGCTTCGATTTTTTTTAAGACATATCCACCTGTGTTTAAAAATGGAACTTGGTTCTGAATAAATTTTCAAATTCCATTCCTAATCATCAATGCCCTGTGCTAGACATTTTGTTTTATTTGGGCAATAAAACAGACTTTACTGGTATGGAATTTTATTTTATTTGTGCTATTTTTGTATGTGTTTTCACCTAGGCTCTAAAGTGATTCTAGTTGGTGCCACCAAGTTGCCGTTTTCCCATAAGCCCTTGCTGTTGCATAATGGGGAGCTGACATGTCAGACCCAGAGTGGGAAGATTAATAGTGTGGTTTTGAACACACATTCATTCCTCAACAACCCACACAGTGACACCAGTAAAGACAAACACCAGTCGTTACTGCAACAGGCCATTATGCTGAAAAGGTATGTTCATGCTACATTAGTTTGATTCGGTAGTTTATTGTGCAGGCTTCACTAAATTGAGCCAAATAATACTAACCTAAATGCTTCTAAAAGCATGGTTGTTGGATGCACAATGTATCAATCATCACAAATAATTTCACTTCAGCACCTCAGATTTCTTCAGATTCATTACAGTATGTTTATGTGTGTGTGTGCAGGTTTTCTGATGCATGGAATATCTGTAAAGCTCTGAACAGAACTGAGGCATGGGGTGAGCTGGGAAGGGCATGTCTGCATCACATGGAGGTGGAACTGGCCATCAGAGTATACCGCATGATGGGAAACGTCGGCATGGTCATGTCCCTAGAGGATATCAAGGTGTGGCTCAATAGGCAGCATTTTAAAGCTGGTATAAAATGGAAACCTGTTTCTAAGTGCATGTTACTGATCTTATTGTGAATAATTTATCCATGCATAAGTTTAATTTTTAAAAGATTTACATTTTTAAATTAAAATGTCATGGCTTATTCTGTCAGCATAAACCCTGCCCCTTTTTTACCATTAACTGCAAGTTTGCATTAAAATCTACATCCATCCAATCGACATCCAATGAATTATTCTTTGATAGATAAGTAGAATAAAAAAATACAATGTTCGTAATTGTGGAAACATGCTGTCAGTCTCAATTTAAGGCTCAATTTAAGTAGTAAGCAGCAAAAAATTCATTAAGTTTTGAAACAAAGCATTTTTATGTATGGAGTACGAGAGAACTGCACTCTATTTCACAATAAAGTGCTTTTCCTTAACTGTGTTCGTAGGGAATAGAAGATCAGAATTTGCTGGCTGGTCATTTGGCCATGTTCTGTAATGACTACAACCGAGCCCAGGACTTGTATCTGACTTCTTCGTATCCTATGGCAGCCCTGGAGGTAAAATAGACACACACACATTCATGAATGTTTACATGTATGCTTCTATACTTCCCAAGTCACTTTGACTAGTGTAACAGTTGAACTATTGTATGTGTAGATGAGAAGAGACCTACAGCATTGGGACAGTGCATTACAGCTGGCTAAAAGACTGGACCCTGATGAAATCCCATTTATTTCTAAAGAATATGCCATACAGCTGGAATTTGTGTAAGTCAGCTACATTACATTAGTTAATTACACCTGTTTTGTAGACATTATATGCTTAATGCACTTTACTGTATCTGATTGTAAGTGACATTGACTTGTTTTCTGTGCTGGATGTGTCTGACTGTGTTATCACTGATGATGTAACGTCATATGTTGTGTTGCCCTCTAGTGGAGATTATACGAATGCACTGGCTCACTATGAGAAAGGCACAACCGGAAACAACAAGGTGAGTGTCTGCATGTCTGAGAAATGATGATCAACAACTTTAAAAGGAATTCTCATCCAAAAATGAAAAAGAGGGTGAAAGTTTTGTGCCTCATTGTGATGGAACAAGGCATGGCTCATTCAGTGACCATCGCTGGTGGGAGATCCTTGATGTGTGTGTGTTTGTAGTTCCAGGATCATGATGAGAGCTGTCTGGCAGGAGTGGCTCGTATGTCTATTCGTATGGGTGACATTCGTAGAGGAGCCAACCAGGCCATCAAACACCCCAGCAGAGCTCTGAAGAAAGACTGTGGGGCCATTCTGGAAAGCATGAAGGTGTGTGTGTGTGTTTGTTTGTTTATGTGTGTTCATTGAAATACAAATCACTTTCATTTACCTCTGTTAGTAGTTTGCTGTGATTCAGAATTTCAACAAAGACTTGTTGGCTGAAAAATTTTGTGTGCAGCAATATTCAGAAGCAGCTCAGCTGTATGAAAAAGGCCAATACTATGACAAAGCTGCCTCTGTCTACATACGCTGCAAAAACTGGTAATACAATTTCACAACAGTAATTAACAGTGTACATTACAAATTTGAGTGTTGTGCAATTGAAGCAAATTTGTGATATGTAGGTAATTTGTAACTAACATTGATGTCTTAACACAGGGCAAAGGTGGGTGAGCTGCTGCCCCATGTGACTTCCCCAAAGATTCACCTGCAGTATGCTAAGGCAAAGGAGGTGGATGGCAAGTATGTACCAAATGCAATAGTGTCCCTTTAAGAAAACACTCTCCAACAAAGTGAGGACTCAATTACAGAGTCTGTTTCCATAATTGAATTATTAATTACATTTACATTTCCAATACATTCCTTATTTTTTAAATATAATTTAGCAATTTAGCATTTTTTATAAATAAAATTTAGCAAAGTGTAGAATATATATATATATATATTTTTTTTTTAAATCTCAGTTTAATAAGTCTTTTTTTTCTCTCTAAATAGAATTTTTAAATTCTGAAAGTTGACAGTGTTTATCCAGGAAAATGATTCTCCTTGTGTTATGAACACTATTGTAAAACCATGTTCAACCACATGCCACTTTTTGTCAATTTTTGTGTATAGATATAAAGAGGCAGCAATGGCCTATGAAAGTGCACGAGACTGGGACAATGTAATTCGAATCCTACTAGAGCATCTTAACAACCCTGAGGAGGCTGTACGCATCGTACGAGAAACACAGTCCATTGAAGGAGCCAAAATGGTGGCCAGGTGAGTAAAGATAGAAACACCAAAAATCTGTGTGCCAAGAAAACTAAATTATAACATTTCTCTTTTTTCGCCAAACCAACGAAAATAGTTTATTCAGATTATTAGGGTTAAGCACCTGTCCTTAATTCAAGTTTTGAGCTCATCTGGATGTTCTGTTGTGTGAAAAAATGTTTGGTGTCTGCACAGGTTTTTCCTGCGTTTGAGTGATTACGGCTCAGCGATCCAGTTCCTGGTTTTGTCGCGTTGCAGTGATGAAGCTTTTCAGCTTGCCCAGCAGCATGGACAGATGGAGGTCTACGCTGACATCATCGGTGATCTCTCTGATCAACACAAACTTGGGCCATTCCTACTATGCAGAGTGTATTTCTAAAAAATTTAGTAAACCCTATTATAAATATACGTCCTTCAATTACTTCACAAAAACGTAGTGCTGCGTATAGGAATGACCTATTCATTTAACTACACAGCACCATTAATAAGTCTTATTCAACAAAATTCTATTTGAGTTTCAGGTTCAGAGGCTACAATAGAGGACTATCAGAGCATAGCGCTGTATTTTGAGGGAGAGAAGAATCATCTTCAGGCTGGGAAGTTCTTTCAAAAGTGTGGACAGTACAGCAGGGTACGAGAACTGTGTGTGCTGTTACTGTAGATTCCGTTCTCTCTTTCCTTCCCATGCCTGAGTTCATTTCCTCTTGTCTTTTAAGCTCTCACTTTTTGTCACACTTGGTTGCTCTTCCCTCTTTGCTCATTATCTCCAAAGGGATTCTTGACTCAACTGGCTGTGCTAATTACATCAGTCATTAAATGCTTATTAATGTATCTGTCTGTCCACATACAGGCGCTGAAGCACTTTTTGAAATGTCCTAGCTCTGATGACAGTTTGGCCATAGAGATGGCCATTGAGACGGTGAGTACAGCTGGGGAGCTGCTATTTCAGTCTTTACTACACTACAATTCACATAATTTATCAGAAAGGGAGATGCCCAATGATTATATTGTATATGTTTTTAAAAATCAGTGCCGGTTGATATTGGAAGGGGTCTTTTGGACTGATTGGGATATTTTAGCTCAAAGTATGTCAGTATTCTCTCTAAATGTTCCATTGGAAGACCACAGTTCACAACTCAAATCAAGACAGGAATAATAATATAACCCAGAAATCAGTCTTATCACCAGTCATTTCACAAGTCCTATCCCTTTTGATTCTCATCTCTTTGTAATGGTTTAAAAGACCAGAAATGTACATTGTAATGTTGCTTGATGCCTGAATTCACTTTTATCATTTTTCCCTTATTTTTTATTTGTTAAAGTTATAGACAAGCCATCATTCTTACCAGAAAATTATAATTCATTTCTGTGTTGATGCCCTAATCAGAAAAAAATGTGTTTGTCAAGAATTATGGTGATTATGTCTAAACATAACAGCTATTGTTTTTTTGTTATGTTGTTATGATGATCATGATTTTATATCTGTTTGGTAGGTAGGGGAAGCCAAGGACGAAGCGCTAACCAATCAGCTTATTGATTACCTGATGGGGGAAAGTGATGGAATGCCAAAGGTATTGAAAACTTAACACAGATCCTAATAGAGCTGCAGATGAACTGTATCATCTGGAATTAAATCCAAAATTAAATCAAGATGGGAATTTTGTGGATTTTTTAAATATTCAATTAAATTAGAAGCAAGGGTTATCTAGTGACTTCAGGCAGCTCTAACATTGTCATTTACTTTATGATTTGATCAAGTTTTACTTTTTCTTTTGTAAATGTGTGGGTGCTCTTAAAATATGGGCACTGAACCCTTTAGGTGTCTGTATTTAAACAAGTATTTGTTGTTGTTTTTTTGCAATTATGTACTGTAAATATGTTGTTGCACTCATCATCTGATTGGTTCCTTTTGTCCATACACTCATCATCTCTCACTCATCCTCTCTCTCTTGCGTGTCACTGCATGTGTGTAGTCTCTTGCCGTGAGTAGCTCATTGCATCTGCTGATATTTCTCTTTGTGGTGACCCAGCAGAAGGCACTTCTGTGTGTGTGTGTCTGTGTGCAATTGTGCAATTGTATGTGTTTCAGTTGCTTTATTACTTAAAAGTCTGACTGTTTGTGTTTGTTTTGTAGTTATTTGAACTGTTTAGGTTTGGAAAATAGTTTGATTCAGAGCAGATCATTTGTATAGGGTGATCTACCTTTTTTGGTTGCATCATATATAGTATATAGCATCAGAAGTGTGTTATCAGAAAAAGTGTTTTGACTAGATAATGTTTTTTGGTTCTGCTTTTTCCTAGGATGCAAAATATCTGTTCCGGTTGTACATGGCTCTCAAACAGTACAGAGAGGCAGCAAGAACTGCTATTATTATTGCCAGAGAGGAGCAATCCGCAGGTTGATTTCAGTGCTTTTTGGTTATCCATGTAGAGTTTACTAAACAGATTGTCATTCACTGTTATTGTGTTAAGTGTAATTTTTTGGGAGCATGTTGCGCCAATGCAGACTCCTAGTGGGAAAATAAGAATATAATACTCTCTTAGGGACTTCCTGGTCTGTTTGTGTGTGTATTATGTATTGTAGGAAATTACAGGAATGCCCATGATGTCTTGTTCAGCATGTACGCTGAGCTTCAGACACAACACATTAAGATCCCAGCAGAGATGGCCACAAACCTGATGATCCTGCACAGCTACATACTAGTGAAGGTGGGAAACATATGCTTGCTGTATGTCACGGTGTCACATTTGCAGAAGAAATTTCAAACCATTTGTTACTACTGTTCAAAGGATTTGAATTGGTCAAACCCAAAAGGGTTACATTTTATGCATTAAATTAATTAAAGGTGAAGGTAAAGATTTTTAAATTGTCCCAAAAATATCTAAATGTCAAAAATAAATGTGGTTCTTTCTTTAACATGGTTTCCATGAATATATTAATCAGCACAACTCTTTTCGTTTTCAACATTGCTAATAACAAGAAATGTTGAAATTATAGAAATAGCTAGATGAACAAAATAATAAGAAGAAATTTGAGCACCAAATCAGCAAATTCTGCTGAAGAATCAGCTTTACCATCACAGGAATAATTTTTGTAAACATTTAAATAGAGAAAAGTTATTTTAAATTGTAATTATAAGTATTTGACAATGTTTCTGTTTTTACTGCATTTTTATCAAATAAACACAGCTTTGGCGAGGACAAGAGATTTTCAAAAACATGAAAAAAAAATCTTCCCAATCCCAAACATCTCTACTGTAGTGTATATAATTTATTTCAGTAATACATTATAGCATATTGTTAAGATAAAAGTATTATGAAACCTTTTGTTTGCCAAATATTAATGTGATGAAATACTGGCTACTCTGCAAAGACACGTGTGTGAACTTGAGGGGAAACTAACTTCAAAAAATCAACTAGATACTGGTTGGTTGTTCATCACTTGATTTGATGTTTTGTATCTAATATTTTAAACATACATTCAAGTGTGGTTTAAGTGACTAAGTGTTTCAAATTCTTTTTGCTGCCCCAGTTTAGTATTTATATTTCATATTTATGTCATGAAGAAAACCAAATGATCAAACATGAATATTCATATTCTTTCAGATCCATGTTAAAAGAGGAGATCATTTAAAGGGGGCACGAATGCTTATCCGTGTGTCCAACAACATCAGCAAATTCCCATCCCGTGAGCTTCTTTTGTACACCTACCCACACACACACAAACACACACATATACAGTACATGCCTCAGTACTGTTATGGCTGTCAAATCCACTAGACATTTTCTAATATAGAGAGGAGATGACAACCCTGCATCTGTATCTCTGGTTTAACAGTCGATAATAGATCACTTGGATCTCTTGTGCCTTGTAAGCTAATTATATAATGACCCTGACATCACTGAAACGCTTTAAGAGTTTTACGACACTGATGAGTAATGAGCTGTTTCAACACAACCCCAATTTATTCACGTATTGAGGCATCTCCTTCATAGTCTCTGTGGTCTCCCTGAGCATTATGCCTTTTTTAACTAACTTTGGAGATGCTGGGTCCACCTTTAATGTAGCATAAAGCTGTGTGTGTGTTTATGGCCTACAGACATTGTCCCCATCCTCACATCAGCGGTTATTGAATGTCATCGTGCTGGACTAAGGAACTCTGCCTTCAGTTTTGCCTCTATGCTGATGAGACCAGAGTATCGCAACAAGATTGATCTCAAATACAAGAAGAAGATAGAGGCCATGGTCCGGTAAGATACCCGGAAAATACAACAATATTCAAATCTATGAAAGACTATTTCCCCTTCTGTATTAAAAAAAAGGTAATTATGGCTATTTATCTCATAATTTTGACTTTTTATCACAAGTGAGTTTACATCTCGCAGTTCTGACTTTTTTGCAGAATTGCATGATACAAACTCTCAGGTGCATGTCAGAACTACGAGATATAAACTCACAATTGTAACTTTTTCTCAGAATTGCGAGTTTATATCTGGAATTATAACTAAATATATCAGAATCAACTAAATGCTGGATTTTCAAAAGTATGGGAAAAATGTAAAGATGTAAAAATGTAGAGTTTTACACACCAGGCCATTCAAAGCGGCCAAGGATCCCAGACCTTCTGCTGTCAGTCTAAAGGTCTGGCTACGCTAGGGAAATAGTAACTCAGAGAAAAAAAAAGTTAGAATTGCAAGTTTGTATCATGGAGTTCTGAGATAAAAAAAAAATCTGAATTGCGATATTTAAACTTGCAATTGTGAGAAAAAAGTCAGAATTGTGAGATAAAAATGAGCAAATAACTTTTTTATTTTTATTAATTAAAGCTGTGTTAATGTCTCAAAATTCAGTTTCAGTTCCAAAACCTGGTGCTTCAGAGAATTAAGAATTATTTTCGCTTATATTAATTTAATTTTTGAATCATCTCATGTCCCTCTTGTTGGCCTTGACGCCCTTCTTTAGAACCACAGGTTCAAACTGGATTGCAAATGGTTACTAAACAAATTTGCACTGAAATTGTACAAAAGCAGCACAAATTTTTTACATTGCTCCTATTGCTGTGACCCAATCATTGATTTTTTTTTTTTTTCTGTTTTGCATCAGTCGCCCAGATACTTCTGAGGTGGAGGAGGAGAGCTCACCCTGTCCCTACTGCAGCTTCAGCCTGCCTGACTGTGAGCTGCTCTGTCCCGGCTGCAAAAACAATCTGCCCTACTGTATCGCCACAGTGAGTACACACAACTTAATCTAATGCATCACTGCACTGCCTGAACACAGGGAGAGACCTACAGTTCCACAGTGTAAACGTCACAGAGAACTGCCAGAAACCCAGGCCCCATTTTAACTTCCTCTCTAGGTGCTATATATATTTCATTCTTGACTTGTCCATGACTATAATGAGAAGAATGACAATAAACTTAACTTGACCTTTTGGTGTGTATATGCAGGCGCACACAGTTATGCAGTCTGTCTGATAGATGTGTGTGCCATTATTTTCAGGGTCGTCACTTGGTCAAGGAGGATTGGAGTGTCTGCCCACACTGTGATTTCCCTGCTCTCTATTCACAGTTCACCCAGTAAGTCTCATCCATCCATGGTGCATCTCTCCATCCACCTATCTAGTCACCCACCCATCCATTGATTTTCTGTATTTGTGTGCATTTGTTTCAGGCTCTTAGAGACAGAGTCGGTTTGCCCTATGTGCTCTGAGTCTTTAAATGTCAGTGAGTTGAAAAAAGTTTCAGACTGCTCCAGATATCTGCAGCAGGACCAACTGGAGCGCTGAGATCCAGAGAGCAAGAAAAGAGAAATGAAAGGGTAATGACAAAAAACTCTTGCTTTTTTTTACAATTGAGGACAAAATCTGAGACCACTAATGAAACTCAGAGTCTAATGAAATGAATTTGTTTTGCATTTTGCATAATATGTCTGCATGAAGTTTTAGTAAATGAACAATTACATTTTGTCACGTAATAGTTTACCCCAATATGGAAATTCTGTCCTCATTTACTCACTCTCATGTAATTCCAAATCTATATGAATTTCTTCTGTGAAACATAAAAGTAAGATATTTGTAAGAATGCTGGCTACCAAACAGGCTTGGTGACCACTGACTTTCATTGTACAGAAAACAAAACAAAAAAACACATTTCTCAAGATACTTTCTTTTATGAAAAAAAACAAAATCCCTTTACTTATTACTTGTTTATTTCACATACGTTTGACAGTGCTTTTTTTGTGAACAAAACTAAAATGGATGATTTGTGTAACTGTGCCCCTTATGTTTTCTGTTTTTAGATTTTTCCTGTTTACAGAATTTTGAGAAGCCAGGACTGATATTCTTTTATTGAAAATACAAAAAATATTTTTGATTTATTTATCCATATTGTATCAATTTGCAGTCATGTTATATTAATCTTAAAATACAGAATAAAAAAGAAAATATGTGTGAGCCTTTTTGTATATTGTAAATGTTTGAATAGTAATTACAGTAGGTGAGGTGGGCTTACAGGGGCAACTACCAACATTTATAATAATGAAAACATTAAACTCTCCAAAAACCTCCTCCATCTGCCATTGGTCAAACAAACATGTAGTCCCACCCTAAACTCATTGGCTAAATCTATGTTGCTCTGTCAGGCAGCTCAAACTCAAAAAGCAATGTTGGAAAAAGCCACAGAATTTATACTTTTGGGGGACATCAACGTATGATTGTTGTCTCACACATTAAACTGTTCAAGAAGAAAATTACACAATCAGCTTTAGTCTGAGTGATTTGTGCTGCTGTTTTTTAGCTTGGCCACAAGAGTTCAGCACTGCAGTGTGAGCTAATGAAAGCAGAAAGACAGTTAATCTAACCACCCAAGTGCTGACATTTATGTTGAGCTGGACTGTCCGTTCACCTTACATGTGGCCTTAAATTTAGTAAAATAGAGATTTAAAGTCAGTGGCTCTAGTTTTGTTTACCTGCACCTTACTGCTTTTTGAGATTTTGAATAAGCTTTAATGTAATAAAATAGTTTAATTGTAATTATTGGAGTTTGTGAAAACTGTATTTGCTAATATATTTGCTTTGAGTTCGAGTTTGTGCTTTAAGGGGATAGTTCATCATTGACTCACCCTCATGTTATTTCAAATCTAGTATGACTTCTTTTCTTCTGTGTAACACAAATTAAGATATTTTGAAGAGTGTTGGTAGCCAATCAGTTTTTCAATAAATCAGGTAGGGCACAAATGTTATCATACTTAATATTATAATGTGGATTAAAAATACACGCCCTTGCTGTGTCTTTGGACATGGCATTCAAACAGTGAGCTCCATTCTTCATTTGTAGTGGTCAAATTTGCCCGAGCAGAAGATGAATTGTGTTCCTGTCAGCCCTGGACAGATGGTGTGTGTGTGTGTTGTATATGTGTAGAAGGCATGAAAGCATGTCCCATATTTGGCATAGCATCTGTCTTGTTTTGTAGTATCTAAGCGGATGACATTGTGTAATTATCACTTTTATCAGAATGATAGTCACTCACTGTAATTGTATTCTTCAAAGCATAATTCACCTGTGAAACCACCACATCTGACACAAGATTCTGTGTGTGTGTGTGTGTGTGTGATAGAGGAGTGAAAGCTGATGTTTTACAGCTTCTGAAATGCTGAGGTAAGTTTGTAATTCGTAAAGACCATCATGAAGCTGTCCTGTGTGTGTGTGTGTGTGTGTGTGAGTGAGAGTGAGAGTTTGTGTGTGTCTCCTCTGCAGCATGCTGGCGTTGTGCCACGCTGTGAGCAGAATGGCTTCACAAATTCTGAAACACAATTGTATTGTTTTATTTCCCAGTTGTTGCTGAACATTTACTGGGTTCTCTCTGCACCTACGTTTTATATGCTATTATTTCATGTATGTGTATAGAGAATGTGTTTTATTTGATCAGCGTTTCTTATATTAATATACATGGATTTACCAATAATATATTTAAATATATATATTTAATTTTTCTTTTTCTTTTTTTTTTTTAAATTTGCTTTCATGGAAACAAAATCAACAAAAGAGCAATGATGTTCAGTCGAATTATTGCATATTAAATTATATTTCATCAGTCTATTCTATATCAATTATTATTATAAATTAGATATGTTTTAATATTTACATAAGATTTGTATATATATTTTTTTGTACAAAGACAGGGAATAAGAACTTATGTTTGACCAGTATAGAGTTTATATAAATGTATCATATATATATCAAATAAATTAGTGATATATTTAAATATAATTCATCCTTTTCTTAGTGTACCTTCATATTGTTTGTGTGAATCTTATTCTCTCTTATTCCCATTCTCACATGGGATCATTTATCTTTCCTGCCACTTTCTCTCTCTCTCTCTCTCTCTCCCTCACACACACACACACACACACACACACACACACGAGCCTATCCCATGCCCTCATTTAGTTCTGTGGGCTCAGTGTAAATCTGTTAAGAGAGAGGGCTGTGATTTAATGTGACACAAAGGACAAATCGAGGTGAGGAAGAGCCGTTTCCAAAACCACTAACATCTCGTGAATTCTTAAGCCTCTCTCTCTCTTAGTGTAATCAGAGAGGGCTGCTTTCCCTCTTTAATTTACTACGCTTTAATTTGTTTAACACTTGATTTTGCCTAAGACAGGTCCTTTATATCTTCAGCATCACTTAACGGTAGGCTATAGTAGCACAGTTGGGTTTCGTAAGTTAAATCCAGGCGGAGAAAGTGACGCCGGTGCGGGACAGCGCGTGCTTCATCACGCGAGAGCACAGCAGCAGCCTCACTGCAGCGGGACAGGTGCATCCACGCGCAATCCATAACACACGCCGAAACTGAGCCCGAGTGTGGATGTACATGCAGTGACAGACATGTGTGTTGGCTGGAAGCGTGTTTGAGCGGAGGACACTAACATCAGCTGTGTTTTCTTCATGAGGTAAGCCTACGTGACTTTACTGTATTATGTACAGATGAGATGATCTCAGTGACACGCGTTTGTTTTCTTCGGTTCAACATGATTTCACAAGTTCTCGGAGTGAGTTATTACGAGTGTCTCTTTATTTATATTGCTGTATACGTCTGCGCCGGAAGGTCTGGAAGTGTCTTACGGTGAGATGAGTGTTCTCTCGTGTTTCCACTGCGGATCTCTATGCAGGATTCCGTCCCGGGTGTTTTTCAGTCCGCCGCTGGAGCGAGAGCTCTTATTAGCGTTGGGCTAATTAATCTGCACATTATAATCTCTGATCAAGCGAGCAGCAAGCTGTTCCAGGGGTTTTGCAATAGAATGTGTTAATGAGTTTAAGCAAGACACATTTCTCTGGTGATACTTATAAACCAAACACTTATATAGGCCTGTATGCATTTTGGGCTAGTTACTAAAAAAAGTGTGTGTGTGTGTGTGTGTGTGTGTGTATATTACTCGTTACTAGTTACTCCATTTAAAAGTAATATTATTAATTCCCAATTACTTTCTGGTAACAGTAATTACTTTTCTTTCACGCCCCACATAAGTTGCATGTCTTCTCCATAAAATTCTTCCAATATGTTATTAACAATATTTTTCTGCCTCATCGTTAGATAACAGTAACGTTTAAGTGAAAGTGTTGTATTAATCTCATTAATTGTTGTGTGGAGCTTGAAACTAATTGTAGCTATACTTTCTCTTTTATACCCATACACAATTATATTCCATAATGTATTTTATCAGATGAAATCTTGTAAGTTCATAAGAAAATGTTTCATTCTATAATTTTTTATACAATTTACATATACAGTATCAGGATCAGAGGGATGTGGGTGGGCAAGCCATGTAATGCCAGAATAAAGTAATGCCACAACTATCATAATGCCACAATCTTTTCTGCTGACATAATTTATTACTTTTATATTAGGTGGCCTTAACTACTACGTACTTACATCAAAAATAAGTACAATGTACTTATTGTGGTCATATTGTATTGCAAAACACTTTTGCTGCTATTGAGGTGGGTAAGGTTAGGGACAGGTTTGGTGGTTTAAGGGTGGGTTAAGGTGTAAGGGATTGGTCAACAGTGTAATTATAAATGTAATTACAGAACTTAATTACAGAAGTAATTACATGTAGGTATTTTTAAAAATATAAGTACAATTTAAAAACATGTTTGTACACAATAAGTGCATTGTAACAAAAGATTAATTTAAATGTAAGTACATAGTAGTTAAGGCCACCTAATATAAAGTGGGATTGTAATTTTAATTACTGTAACTAGTAGGGCTGCCCTAGAATAATGATTTTTCTGGTTGAGTAATAGTCGTTCATTTGAAGCATTGGTCGAAACTCACACGTTTATTAATAAACCATTTAAATGATTATAATGAGCCTTTAATTGCCCACATAGCGTATAAGAGCTCAAACACACGCATAAAGCTTGCCACAGAACACTGACAGAAGTAATGATTATGAATGTGTCAGGGATAACCAGTAAGGAGGCTGCATTAACATTTTAATAATTTGGTAACCTGGTGCTTTATTTGTTTTCAGCTTCAGAGATGAAGTCCGCAACACTGACTCGTCATCTCTGTAATAGTGGATGCACCTGAATGAATTTTTCATATGGATTACTTAAACCGGGAATTTGTTTTCCATTTAAATTGGTTTCTTTGAAAGTAGACATTTTACTCTATATAAATATATTTTTAATATTGTAAGGCAAAGATATACACAGTTTCACGCTCAAGTTCACAAAGACTGAGCTGGCAGAAAGCGCATCATGTTTGCTTTCATTATTTTACAAAAGCACAGTATTGTGTGTGCACACAAATAAACATTGAGCCTTTACAGATTTGAAAGATGTATTATCTGTATGATCAGAAATGACAGAGTATTTTAGGAGCAAGTGACCACACCGGCGCCTCCATCTGTCATGCAGTGAGCGCTACTGTTTCCACGTTTTTGGAGCTTCCACGCTCCACACAGACACTTCAATAGCACACATTTCTATAGGGATATCATTATTACCATGCCATGTAAAGTTGCTAATACTTACATATTTCAGATGATAATAGCCATATTTGAGGTCGATGAATCATAGTCGAGCATTTGGCTGTCCTGCCCGATGTTCTAGGATCTGTTATGGTGTTCTGTCTGTCTGTCTGTCTAAGCTGAAAACATGGGCAATTGATTGTTTCGTTGTGACAACCAAGACCATAAAAACAACCTGACAACCTTCCCCCAGGTGAACGTGTGTTCAATGAACTGTTTCTATTTTCCTGGGAAATCGCAGTCGAAGTGTTCAATATCTCAACAACTAGCCTTGATCTCAGATATGAAATTAAGTGATTATATTTGTGAAAGAAATATAATACAATGCAACCCATACTTTTTCTCTAGTAGCTTTTTTTAAGCTTTCTGAGACATTTCTAAATTTGTTTTGTCCCCCACTTTCTATTTAAACCTGCTATGTTGCTGTCACATTTCCATCTTTAAAAACACACATTGATGTTTTGTACATCACACATAACAGGTGATATTATTCTATATGCATTAACTTGTTAAAATGAATTGTTGAAATGAATGAAAGAAGAGTTTACTTAAAATAATATTTGCTGAAAATGTACTTACCCTCAGGTCATCTAAAATGTAGATTTGATGATTACATCACTTGCTGACCAATAGATCATCTGCAGTGAATGGGTGCCATCAGAACAGTTCACCATCACATCACAATAATCCATAAGAAACCAAATGACTCCAGTCCATCTATTTACATCTCATAAAGAGAAAAGCTGCATGTTCTTTTCATAATACTGCCTTTTTTGATGAAAAAAGTTGTTTTGATATAAGGGGGATGATTTATTTTTTTTCACTAGAGGAAGTATTACTATTGATTATGGAGTCATATTTTGGCCAGAAGGGACAGGTTAAAATGCACTAATAATGGATGGATTTGTTTCTCACAAACACACAGCTTTTTGGATTAAAAGATGATAATCAATGACCTGGAGTCATATTGTGATGTTTTTATGAGCTGTTTGGACTCTTATTCTGACGGCACCCATTCACTGCAGAGGATCCATAGTGAGCAAGTGATGTAATGCTAAAGTTTCTCAAATCTGTGCCAAAGAATAAACTAATTCATCTACATCTTGAATGGCCTTAGGGCAAATACATTTTCAGCGAATTTTCATTAATTCAATTCAAAGTTTGCATTTATGCATTTAGCATAACATTTAGCGTTACAGTTCTACATTTATTTGTCAGCTCTTGCCTTCCCTGGGAATTAAACCCATGATCTTGGCGTTGCTAGCACCATGCTCTACTATTTGAGCTACAGGAAAGCTATTTCCTGATATTTATTTGTATATCGCTTTTTATGATACAAATCATTGCAAAGCAGTTTTACAGGAAATTAAGTTTCTACAATATATTCATGTATTGTAGAAACTTAATATATTTAACTTATGGCACAATTTGGTGAACAATCACTTAAATATCTTCACGTTCCTTTATTCCAGATATGACCTGATGTTTTATGTTTTGGTAGCATTCGTGTCATGGGTAAATTAATGCCACCGTTACATTGAAAACGTTTTTTCTGACTAATCTGTCTTTGTGAGTTGCAGGTGTGCAGTCATGGTTCTCAAAGGGCTGATCTTGTTGTTGCTGTTGGTACAGTTCTCTGCAGAGAGCACTGCCAAAGAAGGAGGCAAACCCAAGAAGGGGAAAAAGGGCAAGCAAGTCATCTGTCCCTCGTAAGTCTCCCAGGAAGTTACACACATACTGTATGTGTGCTGATTCCATTATCATTTAAGGTTGCCAAGGATGCATGGATGTCAGTCATGAAGAATTACAGTGCTGTTAAGCAGAGTGAAAGTCTGGCGATAAATTTTCGAGCCTGCCAGACTGGGTGGTTCTGTTAGCACTGGTCCAGGACCAGCTGTGTCCTTGTCAACACTCTCTGTTGCATACTAACAGATCCAGTTAAACTGGCCTTAGGCCATAGACAGGACCAGTGGTCCAAATCCATATGACTAAGCATGAATAAGTGTCTGTGCCTTTTACTGTGTTTTCTGATAGCGGACATTTTTCCAAATAGGGCGAGGTGTTATATCGAGTTTGATCTATATTTTTGTAAGCGATACAGTTTGAGGAAATGCTGTTTGTATCGATATAGGTCTTTTTAAAATTATTTTTATTTTTAGTTGAAAGTGTATTTACCTTCTCCTTTAAAGGCATTATTTTTTTGTTGCACATATGCCTACATGATTACGTTCACTTTGTATTTCATAGCCTTTAATATGCATTGTTTCTTTGGATAACGTTAGGCAGGATGTGAAATATATAAGCGTATGTAAAGCGTAGAAAATACTGAGATATATATCATATACTGCAAATCAGCCAATAAATACTGAGATATGAAGCCCTAATTCCAAAAAAATGTGTTGAACAGCCATGTCCTAGTATGACTTTGATAAGTGATGTACTGCCAGTATAGTGAGTGTGTGTCTGTTTTGACATTGCCAGTCAGTTATCAGCAGAGGACTTGGACAGAGTCCCAGCCAACTCAACCAGCAACATACTGAACCGCTTGTTGATGACCTATGATTCACGAATACGACCAAACTTCAAAGGTACTGAGATTTCAATATACTACTTTAAATTGTTATTTTGTTTTTTTTACAGAAATTATTTATTTTATATTCCTTGCTAAATAAATCCTGCTATAATGATTAAATAACCAAAGTGATTTCCTGAAAAATCCACAAAATACTATTATTGTTATTTAACAGATTTACGGCCAAATAATATATAATCAAAATTAGAATGAGCTGTACCGCCTGCTATATTCACACTTACCAGGACTGTTTTAGTGACAGAAGCCCTAAAGTGCAACAGAATGACAGGGACAAGACAAAACACAGATAATAAAAAGAAAATATACAAATACACAAAATAGACAATGTACAAAATAGCAAAAACACACCATACAAAATAGACAATTTTGTATGTACAGGTATGTTATGTAAAAATTTGAAATGTAAATAAGTATGTGTGTTAAATAAAGCATCTGTAGCATCAACCAGACAGAGTTTCTGGGTCCAGAGTGATTTTGCCAGTTGTTTTGCTCACTCTGGATAATTACAGTTCTTGAAGAGTGGAGAGGGTTGTACCAGTGATTCGCTCTGTGGTCTGAACTATCCCACATAGTCTTCTGAGGTCAGATTTGGTAGCTGAGCTGAACCAGACAGTTATTGAAGTGCAGAGGACGGATTCAATGATGCCGGAAGAAGAACTGTTTCAGCAGCTCCTGTGGCAGGTTGAACTTCCTCAGATACAGCCTCTGCTTGGCCTTTTTAACAATAGACTCGATTGTCCCACTTCAGATCCTGAGAGATGGTGTTGCCCAGGAACCTGAATGATTCCACTGTCATTACAGTGCTGTCCAAGATGTTGAGTAGGGGAAGTGCAGGGAAGTTTCTCCTGAAGTCGGTGGAGTGTTTCAAGCAGGAATAGACTTCACACAGCTCCAGTGATCTGTTGAAGATCTGTGAGAAGATGGGGGCTACTGGTCAGCAGAGGTTTTCAGACAGACTGGTGTGACATCATCTGGGCCTGGTGCCTTTCTTCTCTTGTTCTTTCTGAAGACGTGACGCACATAATTTTCACTGATCTGAAGTGCAGGAGTGGGCAAGAGTGGGGTTTCTGGAGGTGTTATTGTCAGTCACTAGAAGAGAATTGGTTCTTTAGCTTTCCAGAATAATTTCTTTTTGCCACTGTGATCTCCTTTTCCACTGTGTATTTGGCCTGTTTATACAAGATTCTGTTCCTATTCCTGTGAGCATCATCTTTGGCCTGATGGAGCTGTTTGAGTTTTGTAGTGAACCATGGTTTGTCATTGTTGAATATTAAGTAAGTCCTAATAGGAATGCACATATCTTCACAGTGTGACGGGGCGAGGGGAACAGAGGACTCATATGCAGAGGATCAAACTTAAGTGGAGGTTTATTCACAAAAGGCAAAAACACAAAAAACTGAAACCAAAAACAGCGAGCAAGTCTCTGGGGCAATCCTGCTCTGTCGGCAGGGTGGAGCAGACAGATAGGCTGGATACTTGTAGACACAACGCTCACAGAAGACCCACAATGACAGTAAAGAGTGAGGGAGAAAAAGGCTGTCCTCCCCACTATGAATCCTGGGGTTCAAGTAACACAGAGGTCAGTTAAAGCAGACACAGCGCGAAATTCACATAGATCACCAAACAATCTACTCACAACAAGAACAAGTCAGAGTGAATCAGCCCCATTGCTGAATTATCGCTGATTGCGCCTGTGATGAGCAGCGAGGAAAGACAAAGACAACACAACCAGCAGAGGGAGCCAGGAAGGCACCCTGATCCGTGACAGTACCCCTCAGGGACGCCTCCTGGAATCCCCAGAGGACTTACCATGACGCCGATGGAACTGGTCAATGAGAGAGTGATCCAGAATGTCACGAGCCGGAACCCAGCATCTCTCCTCCGGAACGTACCCCTCCCAGTCTACCAGGTATTGGTGACCTCAACCCTTACGTCTCACATCGATTAGCCACATAACAATATAGGCCAGAGACGCTTTGATGAGTCTAGGAGGTGGGGGGGCAGAGATCTGCGGTTGGAGGGGGGAGCGAATCACGGGCTTGATCTTAGATACGTGAAAAACTGGGTAAATGTTCTTAAAAGGAGGGGTTAATTGGAGACGCACCAGACTGAGCACCTTAGAGATGATGAACGGTCCAACAAATTTAGGTCCCAGTTTACGTGAGGGGAGTCTAAAGTGAAGGTCCTGAGAAGACAACCAGACTTCACACACATAAAGTGGGGGCTTGGTATGGTGACAGTCCGCTGATGCCTTGTTCCTCTTGCCAGTCCGAGTGAGGGTTTCTCTGGCAATTCTCCATGTGCGGAGGCACCTCTGAAAAAACGCATGCGCGGATGGAACAGCAGCGTCAGATTCTTGAGAGGGGAATAACGGAGGCTGGTAGCCCAAACAGACACTGGTAGACGAGACTGGGAGGGAGTTATGTGCGTATTCGACCATGGTTAGTCTGGAACTCCAAGACAACGGTTCGGCCGACGACACACAATGCAGGACCCTCTCCAAGTCCTGGTTAGCAAGCTCAGCTTGCCCATTAGTCTGCGGGTGATAGCCAGAGGATAAGCTTGCAGTCGCCCCCAGTTGTCGACAGAATTCTTTCCAAAACTTAGACACAATTTGGGGACCCCTGTCAGAAACCACATTCACCGGGAGGCCATGATTACGGAAAACGTGATTTAAGACCACAGTCGCAGTCTCCCTCGCTGAAGGTAGTTTGGGGAGGGGAATGAAATGAGCCGACTGGAGTAGCCCTGCTGGGGGTCGATTGGAGCCCTTACCCACAGCACAAACTGGACAGGCCGAAATAAACAATAAGAAATGGTAAACCTAAAGCGCCAACTTGACAGCCAGTAACTCCCTATTCCCAATGTCATAATTCCGTTCCGGGGTGTTAAACGATGAGAATAGAAGGCGCAGGGATGTATTCTCCCATCCGAGGGTGATCTTTGGGACAAAATGGACCCAACCCCCACCTCTGGCGCATCCACCTCCACCACGAACTGATGAGACGGGTCTGGTGTAGTTAAAATGGGAGGATCTCATCATCATCCAGACTGTCTGGAATGGCATGAGGAAGAACATAACAGATATGAGTGTACTGTGTATAGTTATTATGTATTCAGATACAATCACATGCAGCATATATTTTGGAAATACTGTACTTACATGCATATACATTTATATATTTATATTTTATATTATATATAAATATATTTCATATATAAACATAATGTATTTTTCTTAAATATATACACACGTTTATTTTTCTATACACAGTACACACATTTATTATGTAAACTATATATATATATATATATATAATATATATACAGTGGGTACGGAAAGTATTCAGACCCCCTTAAATTTTTCACTCTTGTTATATTGCAACCATTTGCTAAAATCATTTAAGTTCATGTTTTTCCTCATTAAAGGGATAGTTCACCCAAAAATGAAAATTTGATGTTTATTTGCTTACCCCCAGGGCATCCAAGATGTAGGTGAC
>JAUMHE010000042.1:715333-727868 GCA_032359235.1 Enteromius mattozi | reverse complement strand
TCAGAAGAAATGGACAGCACCTGAGTTAAATATATGAGTGTCACGGCAAAGGGTCTGAATACTTAGGACCATGTGATATTTCAGTTTAGTTTTTTTTTTAATAAATCTGCAAAAATGTCTACAATTCTGTGTTTTTCTGTCAATATGGGGTGCTGCGTGTACATTAATGAGGGGGAAAAAATGAACTTAAATGATTTTAGCAAATGGCTGCAATATAACAAAGCGTGAAAAATTTATGGGGGTCTGAATAGTTTCCGTACCCACTGTATATGAAACATCTGGACACACAAAAGTGTAAAAATGTTAAAGAGAGAGAGATATTTTTCCACTTACACTGGGAAATTCATCCGTTCATCATTCCCATGATTACCCAAAATTCAACCCGTTTTTCCTCTCTCATCTCTTCATATTCCTCCTCTCATAGGCTCCACCTCTCCTTCATTCCTTTCTCTCATTTGTTCATCTGTCCATTCCAGGGATGGCTGTTACTCCCAGGTCAGTTTTAACATTAAAGCATCAAGTTGTCATATCTTGTGGTAAAGTGAGAAGAAACAACGATCAGGGAACAGTATAGTGATTAATGAAATTGCAGAATGCAACTACATGAGGAAATCTTCTTTCTTTCTTCCTGTCTGTCTCTCTTTAGGTATTCTGTCTGTTCTGTCACTGTCATCCGAGTCTATGTCTCTAGCATCTGAGCTTCCTAAGGTCTCCTATGTGAAAGCCATTGATATCTGGATGATTGCCTGTTTGCTGTATGGTTTTGCCTCTCTTGTGGAGTACGCTGTGGTTCAGGTGTGTATGCACATGTCTGCTGTTGTCTTGTATTGAAACATTTACATTTCCTTGACTCAGGACATTGCAGAACTGCAATGCTTCAGCACTCTGTACGGGTGTTTCATACTTTTAGAAAATAAACTTACTTAAAATACACATTTCATAATCTCAGTTTATTTTTCTACTAACAATATCCAAAATGGGAAAAGCACACAACATAATTAATTTTCCTTTCCAATATAAACATTTTCACCACAGTGAAAATTTGATTTCCATTTTAGCTACATTTAAAATGATATTTTTAATAACATTCTGTAGTGACACTGAATTTAAGTAAAATGGCACATTCCTGTCTTTATGTATCCTAAAAACAGCATAAATGCTATTTTTATATTTTATGCATAATTTGCAGCTTGAATTAATAATAATAAAATAAAAAATATTAATAAACACAATAATCGCCACAAAAAATATATATAGTTCTTGAAACTGTGGGCTTTTACTGATTATCAGACAGTTTGCCCTAGTTAGTACATATCTGCTTATGTAGCAGAATACTGATGTTTTCTCACTCGAGTCTTATATCTCCATGTGTTTTGGGAGCTTGGCAGCAGACACAGCATCTTGTTCTCTACTCAGAGAACATGGTTTATGCATATATAGCTATTCCTTAAATAGGAGGAGAAAAGGCTGACACGGAAATGCACTCTTTCTGAGAGGAGAAAATAGATCTGTAATGAATGCCTTAAAAATGAAAACAGAATGTCTCAAGTTACTTGCGTAACCCCTGTTCTCTGAGTAGGGAACGAGACGCTGCGTAGCTATAATGCAATGGGAATGCCCTCTGGGTGTGCTGATTGTCTGAAGCCTGTATAGAATCACAGCAATTCATTGGCAGTGCAAGGAGCTTGGCAGCAGATGCAGCATCCTGTTCCTTACTCAGAGAACATGGGTTACGCAAGTAACCCGAGACGTTCTCTTTTTTATAGGTTCACTTGATGCTGCGTAATTATGAAGCAATGAGAATAATATACCAAACACACCAAGCTAAAGCGTTGCCGTATCTGGCCTGATGATGAACCAGATAGTATCCATGGCTGGTTCAAGTGGACAAGACCCGGGAACAAGGAGCTGTGTAAAGATCCAAATTATAGAGCTTGATAAAAGTGTGCGGAGAGGACCATCCTGCCGCTACACAAATACGCTCTAGGGCAGGGGTCGGGAAACTTTTTTGACCGAAGAGGGAATTTTTAATTTAACAATGCATTTTTCAAAAAAAAGCCTGCGACAAGTGCTCAAAGTAAAATTATAGCCTAGCCTGAAGCACACCAAGCACATGTTAAGGCTGAAAATCTGAGCAGGAGCCAGACAGGCTGAACAGAATCCAAGTGAACCCCCGAAAAAAAAAAAGAGGGTCTGAGAACACTCTTTTTGGAGTTTATTCTTAGGCTAAGAAATGTGGTGAAGGAGAACATTCCTGTGGTAACTCACTAATTTCATGGAGTGGGCTAAAATGAGTCAACCGTCCAGGTAACTAAGTATATGGATGCTCTGGAGCCTCAATGGGACCAGAGCAGAATCCATTGCCCTTGGTGCTAAGGCCAGGCCAAAGGTAAACCTGAGGAAGTTGCTGTGTTGCCGAACGACCTGAATAGGGAAACAGGCTTCCTTCAGGTTGATGGTGACAAGCCAGTCTCCTGCACAAAGCTGCGACAAAACTGAAGTGTGTAACTGAACTAAACTGTGTGGACAACCCAAGGTGATACCCCTGGTAGACGCTTCTATTCGTGAAATAATTGTGATAAAGGAAGCAGAGTGTTGCAGTCTAGAGGACATACCTGTGTCTGCTGAGATGGTCTGGAGGGGATAACATCATCCACCAGGAAGAAGAGCCCCTGTCGTCCTGATGCAGGATGAGGAAGCCCACAGGGACCGATGTGAGGGCCTGATCTGTGACTGGTACAGTGTCTGCTGGCTCTGGGAGAGAACCGCACGTGTCTCCTACCATGTGAGCAGCAGTTGACAAGCCTAATGTATCCCCCACATTGAAAGTGGGAAAGAGTGAGGCTGAACAATTGCTGCACAACGAAACACACTGGGCGGTGGATGTGAAAGAACCGCATAAAGACAGGGTGTCAGAAGTAGGCAGAAATGTATGAATGTTTTGGGCTCCTCATACTGCCTTGCCATGTAGAACTTCCAATAAGGGAGAGCCAGGAAGGACCTGAAGAAGTGTTCATAATTAAGATAAGAACCCATTTTATGGGAAGAATAAGGTGGATAGAACTGCTCCACAGAAACCACTATGTTTGTAAAGTCAGTGGCTGCCACGTTAGTGAGGCGGGCGGAAAATGGCTGCTTCCAGAATCTGGAAATCTCATGATGCAGATCACTGAAAAAGGACAGCTTTCTTCATTCAGACCTTAAATTTATGAGGCTCAAAAAATGATCATCAAGCATAGACGACAGGGATTCATGATGCTCACCGGGTCAATCAATAGCGAGCTTCTCTGTGGTGCATACCAGTATGTGTACAATCTCTGAGTAGTCCGCGGAAGGCTGGCCACTAAGTAAGAGAGGGTCAGCTGAAGCAGGGCCAAAATCTTTGGAGTCGAATGCTGCGGTGCACAAATGGCTTCTAGCACGAAGGAAATTGTTTCGTGCACTTCCAGGCTTTGGCATAAATAATCATGGGAGAATTCCACTGGCGTGGAAGAGAGAGAGAGAGAAAGGGGCGAACCCCAGGTCACAGATTCATGGAGGTCCTTGGAAGCTTCCGGAGTGTGATGAGGAAAAACGGATGACTCCTCCTCAAAAACAGCAAGCCTAGTGCAGAGGGTTTTGAGACAGAGGCATTCACAGAATTTACAACTAGAAGTGTCTTAAACTGCCTTGTGCACATCAAAAAACCCAAACATTTAACACACTTAATGTGTGGGTCATTACACACAATGAAGCAAGAACACGACGGTTGGCAGCAACGAAACTCCATGGCACTTCACCACAAGGAGAACAGAGCTCCACTATCGCAGTTGCTAAAGTAAAAATGAAGAAATATAAATTAAAAACAATCCAAATATCAGGCCAGAAAAAATGCAACAGAAGGGCTAAAATGGCCGATTCATGAAGGCAGAGAAATCTGAGCAGATGGCGTGTTCGCCAGTATAAGGATAGCGACCAATGAATTGGTGAGAATCTATACAGGCTTTAAACAATCGGCACTCCCAGAGGGCATTCCCATTACATTTTAAAGAGACCAGAAACAACAACAAATATGCCTTACTAAGGAACAATCAACTTCTCCTGAGCTAAAACAGATATGCAGTTCCTGTGGTTACATTGTCCATCAATCATGGAAAACTGGGGTAAGAGCTCTGGGAGCATGGAGCCATACAACACTGCAACTTACATTCTGCAATTGCAGAATAATGTATTTTTAATTTTGTGCTGAAAACGCAGAAATATGAAAAGTGTATGGAAATGACCTGAAGTGATTTTGTGTGTGAATCAATATTACATTTTCAAATAAGAATTCTCTCAGGGAAAAATCAACAAAGCAGTAATATTTATTTATCTTTTTATATGCCCAATTTCTTTGAATTTGAGTGCAGTATGATTTCTTCCAGTAGAGAGATGTTTGAGCAATCAATATAACAGAGAGAAAAGTAGAGGATTTCTGCTGTATATACATTGGGCCTAAAATTATATTAAACTGGACGTTTTATTTGAATGTACAACATTGGTTATTAATAGATAAACATAAAAAAGTATATGAATTTTGTTGCATTAGATACCAAGTGGTATCTGGATCTGAACTTTTTTTTTAAAATTACTGTTCACAAAATTATTAAGCTTTCCCCAGGTTCACACTGGTGCAATTACATAAAGACTTTGACTATGGCTGGTGTAGTCATATTAATATGGGCAGATTAACAGCCAGAAAGTGTCCACTTATTTTTGTCAAATGTCTAGCTAAAATTTTAAACAAATGCCACTTCATTTGACTTTTTATGTAGTAGTATTCATACAAAATGTGTTGCATAACGCAAACGCATTTGTCTGACCAGTGGAAGATGGGGGGAGTGTTACGTCTCTTTATTCAGGTTGTACAAGGAAAACATGATGCCTGACATAAGGGCCTTGCTTCAAAGAATGGCACAATGTTTGTAGATTTGGAATCATGTCTTACTATTCAAATTGTTAGTCATAAGGGAGCGTTTGCATTGTATGAATTTGCTCTGTCTGTGTGCTGTGTCCCAGGTGATGCTGAACAGTCCCAAGCGCATTGAGGCAGAGAAGATAAAGATGGCTCAAAAAGATAAAGCAAGAGAAAAAGAGAACAAGACACCAGCTAAAACTAACAGTGCCAATGGCACTGGTGGGACACCTATACATGTCAGCACACTACAGGTCAGTGTGTGTATGCACGTGTATTCCTTTAAGTAAGATGAATGTGTGCATTCATGTGTTTGCGCTGTCTTTATAAGGAAAAAGTGTGTATTCATATTTACTTTTATGTGTGTGACTGTTCTCTCTATGTAGGATGCATGTGTGTGTGTCTTCTCTTTATGTAAGATGAATGTGTGTGTGTTAATGGGTACATGGGGAGATGAAATGGCTGTAATTGAGTCTACTGCTCTGAGCGCGCTCAGTGGGAGAAGGGTGCAGAGAAGAGCAGAGGATTCTGGGGGACTGAGAGTAATGTGACCCGACAGCACAGAGGCCTGAAGCTATGACAGAGCAGCACAGGGGTTCACAAGTGTGTGCGCACTCGCATGTGTGTATGTGTGAGGGGGAGAGGTCATATTACAAACAATATTTAAGAGAAATGTTTTGTGAGGATGACTGCATTGGCTTCCAAGGAGATTGACGTTCATGAGAAACTGGTCGACTTTGAATAAAATATAGGGCTTCAAGCATATATTTATAAGTTAGCAACTTAAGATTAACACAGTAATGCAAATAAAGATAGATAGGTAGACTGATGGACACGGGCGGATATTTGATTGTTTTTTGTGTGGTTTATGTTTGTGTAGGTTGTGGAAAACCGCTGTAAGAAGGTGTGTACTTCAAAATCTGATCTGCGCTCAAATGATTTCAGTATTGTCGGTTCTCTCCCACGAGATTTCGAACTATCAAACTTCGACTGTTACGGCAAGCCCATTGAGGTCACAGATGCTGCCGGCAAATCACAGAACAAGAACAACAAGAAGCCACCACCTCCGAAACCCGTCATCCCGTCTGCTGCTAAACAGATTGATCTCTATGCTCGAGCTCTGTTCCCTTTCACCTTCCTTTTCTTCAATGTTATTTACTGGTCTGTCTACCTGTGACCATGACCGAGTGTAAGTGTGTGTGCGTGTGTGCTTTTATGTTGATGAGAGTGATAATCAAGCATGAGCAAAGTGTTGAAATGTTTATCATTTTCATTCTTTAATGTCTGTTATTTTGGTCTGCCAGTTAAATAGTCCTGCTTATTTGTATCTCTCCTTATAAGTCGCTTTTTGAAATGTGTAGCTTTAATACGAGCAAACTTTGCAGCATGACTTTACAGTGTGTTCAGCCATGTTTGGCCAAAGTGCTAGATAGTGACTCTCTCCATGATGTTCCATGCCAAATCATCCATAAATGTCTTTTGTTTATAAACTCAGGCAAAAAAATTGCTTATGGCAAGAAAGACTGTATCAGATCTTATCACAGACAGCATGCAGTATTCATGACGGGTTTATTCCATATGAGTCTGTATTAACAAGGGATTTAACTGCTGTTATTGAGCCATACAATAAAGATCCTTCATCAGCTACATTCTGGTTTCTATTGTTTCAGATATTTACTGTTGACATTTGTTGTCAAGAGTTTGTTGTAAACAGTAAATATCTCTTTTTTCTTCAAGAAACTTAATGTAAAAACTCATACAAACATTTAGACCTTTTTTTAAATATATATTTTAGTCAAAACTTTCCAATGACATGCTTTAATGCAATGCTTAATACTTAAACTGTATGCAAATGCCATTGTAATTCCATACTGATTTACAACTTCTTGTCTTTTCAACATCAGACTGACTAATCTTATATTTTTTGCAATGCATATATTTCATATTAACTTTCTTGTATCTTAAATTCCTGCATATATTTAGCCATATTTAGCTGCTAGGCTGCACTTAATTCTTGTGTGCAGCCGCCTGAAAACAAGACACATGGTCAGTGCCATGACAACGGCTCTGTCCTAGCATTTCATTTTGTGCAGAAAGAAAAGTTCCTCAAATATACACAAATAGTTAAATACATAAGAAATACATACTAAATTATGCTTATAGGATTGGAATTTGGGGATTTTAGAATGTTAAAATTGACCTAGTAATTAATGTGCTAAATATGTTTGTTGTCGACCTCTTTGACTAATATAATATGTACTTTGCAAAATATAGACATGTTGTTCCTTTGCAGCAAAATGAACACATCTGTAACACTTAATGTGTTGAAATGGTGAATGGTAAATATATAGAATAACACTAGTAAAACCCAGACATGCACCATGAGCAGTTTTAGGTTTTAAGATGAATGGCAGAACATTTTTAAATATTTTAGTTATGTAAAATTTGCATATATTGAGTGTAATAAGATGGAAGCCTATCATACAGTATGTAAATTTAAATATTTAAAAATGGAAGGATGGATGGACTCATTACAGGTACTATACAAGAGTTAGCTTGTAATGCAGGAAAAGGTCAGAAGCAGACATGCACCATGTGCATTTTGAGATTTAATTTGACATAAGGAACTGTTACAAATGTAAAAAGAAAAAAAAAAAAAGAAAACAAATAGTTTGCATTATATTTACCTTATTATTCAATGCGAAAGCAAGGGCTGTTATAGGAAATAACGCGAAAAATAACATGCAGTGAATAGAAAAACTGTTTGCACTACAAACCAATGTGCTCCTAATTAAGACATTACATTATGGTAAGCCACCCAATTTGCAATATCAAGCAGCAAAACAAGCTGTTTTGCAGAGCTAAAAACAGTTAACTAACAGCTTTTAACAAGAAGCTCATATATTTAGCATGATGTTAACACAGCATATCATTAGCATAATGCTATAATGCTCTTGTATAAAAAAGTGGTACTTGCTATTGCAAAACTAGAGGTAGCTAACATGAGCACAATTTTGTTAACATGAATTTAACATTATTAGCATGTTCCTAATATAATGCTAGCACGGTTTTAACAAGATTCTAACATGATTAGTAATAACTTTTAACATTTCAGTCTTTGTATAAACCATGTAAATTGCAGTTTATAGCATATTAAAAGAACTAAACTTTTGTACTATAGTGCAGGGGTTCCCATGTTCCTAGAAATCTAACTCTCTGCAAAGATCATCCCCAACCCTGATCAATCCAAACTGAACCAACTAATTTACATTCAGGGGCCAGTTGTTCAAAAATAATCTGATCAGATTTTGGCCCTTGGATTGGATCAAATCTTGAAAATGGGTTATTCAAAAAAAAAAGGAAAAAAAAGTATTCTGCATTCAGATTAGATCACAAAATCTAATCTGGATTAAATCCTCAGTTTGTGTTGTTTAAAATGTTGCACAAAGATTGGAATAATTTTGATTTAAAAACAAATGAATTATTTGGATCCCAGCAGAGGGTAGATTTCAGGAACAAAAATGTAATAAAACTACAATATTTGTATATCCCCAAACAGTTGTCGATATCAAACAAAAATATTATATTTAATTAAATTTTTTAATCATTGACATTGGCAATCATTAGAGCTGGACCAGTGACAATTAGTTATTTGCAATGCCTAACATTGGCATCCACCCATCTCATTTTTCCCTCTCACCAAATCCCTAATGGGGCTCTGTAGAGAATAAGTAATCCACAATTAGAGATCTGTGTGCATCTGAATCAGGGTGATCCAATCCAATTTTGTTTTGAAAAAGCACAAAATGGGTTACCTGATCCTGGATAACAAACATGGGATTCAAAATTCTGATCCAGAATAAACGTTTTGAAATGGCCCCAGGAGCACTTGATAATACAGACTGGTATGTTTGATCAGGGTTGGAACTGAACACTGGATTTAGGTAGATCAAGAACAGGATTGGACCTGGTCAGACTTCCACAGCACTTCACTGCTCTCTGCTGGTCATCTTGGGAACTACTTTGACGCTTTCAGATTTTGAAAAGCCAAATTTATTGGACTAAAACGGTCTCCTTCAATATTTAAACCTATTCTTGTGTTGTTTTGAGAAATCATTGGTTTACTTATAATTTGTTGTATACTAATACTCATGCCTTAAAATCTATGCACATTCTTGTGAAATGATGCCTTCTGTGATCTAAATCACAATGATGTAAATTAGACATACGCTTTATTTTCACTTTCACTTTTGCTAGAAAAGTAGGTAAATTAAAATGCATATCTTGCTTTCCATGCAAAGGGCTCACAAGCACAAAGAGATCCAGTATCAAAATCTTGCTAATTTCTCTAACTGTTCAGATGAAGAAAGAAACTCATCTACATATAGTCTGATGGGTGAATATATTTTAACAAGTTTTAATTTTGAGGTTAACTTGCCCTGCTGAAAAAAACAATAGAACCTTGCCCAAAACACAATAGAAAATGCAATAGATTCAATGGTTATAATGGGAATTGTATTGGTTTTAATGGAAACTATAATGGTGTCTACTGGTATGTGATGGATTCCATTGGTGGGACGTTAAATTGGAATTGGAAAAATGCCCAAAACAGACTACAAAAGGAATTTTGTAATGGTTTTACCAGAAAAAGCTAATGGTTCATAGTGGTATTTTAGTGGAAACCGTTTAAATTTCTGTGATGATTTCTATTGGGCTTCTATTGTTTTTGTTTTTTTTAGCAGGGTGCCTATTCCTTTTGGATAATATTTTACACAGGGGGCAGCTTGCTCCATCTCTTTATCCACCAAAATGTCTGGTCTGAAAAAGGAGCCCATTCTAGACAGTATGTGTACTGTATGTATGGTAGTTATAGATTAGTCAAGGGGAAGGTGGTTAAGCTGTTCGTTATGTGTTATATTTCAGAGGATGGGGAGCCCAAACCTATTGGATTGCAGGAGAACATCTGTCAGACTCTGCCTATAGTGGAAACACACTAGGCGTTTTCTAATTCAATAAATTCATAACCAAAAGAAATCACGCGACATATATTAAGCTAATGAATAAGATGAATTGTAATCCTATTCCCCAAAGCAGCTAAGCCAATGTCCCAGCGCGAGCGCGCGCTTGTCGCCATGCGCGTTCAAAATAAGAGCAGCTTCGGCTTCGCTCGGCTTTTTTCGTCTTCATCAGTATTCTTACCGTGTCCTCTGAGTTGAAACGATTCTCAGGGACGGAGCCGCAAAGGAGGAGGGCAAGACTCCCGCATCATCGCGCCCGCTCTTTCCCTCTTCAGCACCGCGGTCTATCAAGAGCCTCTGCGTTTGAACTGTGGTCAATTTTAACATGTGTCGACTCCATATTTTGCCCGCTGTTTTGTGAACAGTGCGCGTTTGGTGGATGTGGTCGCGTGGATAAGCAGAAGACGATGATTTTGTCGGGTCTCCTCTTCCCCGCGTTATGGGGACTAGCGCTCGGCGGATCTCCAAGCGTCCAAATCGGTGAGCGCACTTCACCTGTCTACGCCTTTAGATCCCGGCCATCTCGACTTAATACGTCTGACAACCGAAATTACATGATAAACGTCTTCTTTATGTGCCATGTGAGATTGTCGTGTAAAGCTATAAAATATGTCTATTTTTTGGGTTATGAGACGTGATTCGTTTTATGATTTAATTATGAATCAATTAAATGTGTTCTTTCCTCAGGTGGCCTGTTCCCCAGAGGAGCAGATCAAGAGTACAGCGCGTTTCGGATCGGAATGGTTCAGTTCGGCACGGCCGAATTCCGCCTCACTCCTCACATTGATAACCTGGAGGTGGCTAACAGCTTCGCCATAACAAATTGCTGTGAGTCAACATGGAGTTTTTATCACTTGAACTGTTTTTCCCCATGAATTCCATTCTGTGTGTTGATATGAATTAGCTTACCGACGCACAGGTGTGATCATAAGGCAGCTAGTTTCCCTCCCTATATTACTCATTCATCCTCCAGTCATGCCGTATTAAATATTACAGGAGCCTTTATGGCAGCTCCTGTGCGTTATTCGTATTCGAGTTAACACAGAATAGCTATCGCCTTAATACATGTGTTCTATTATTAACGCTGGCGTGTTATCCACTCGTTTACGCAACGCTTAAAAGGACCGGGGGCTGGTTGTTGGCAAACAATCGGTTTATCATTCAAACACTTTGGTTTTAATCAGTCTGAGCTGTGTCACATTTTGTTTCTGGCTGACTAAATGTGTAAACTATGCGAGAAGATAGTGGTTATATAAACCAGTTTTGGGGGGGATGTGATAATTGGCATTCGCGGGAGCAGCATGATGATGGTTTCCACAGTAACGGAGGAGGAGAGGAGATGGCCCCGTTTTACCAGCATCTGCACAATTAAATGCCAAAAGAAACAGCAGGTTGCCTCCCTCGAAAGTATCTAAGTGCCTTCTGTCGTTGTCGAATGTTTTACGATCGAGTTTCTTTATTTTATTCTGCGATATTTATAATTTAAGGGTTTATGACAAGCGAGGCACGAGGGCGTAAAAATGGACCTCGCGCGCGTCCCTCCCCCACGCATCTTACATCTGAGGCATGCATGAAGACCAGCATTGAAGGATGAAACGCTTTAAAATTCAAAAATGCGATGAATTATTAGTACTAGTAGTCACTATAAAGGGATTGAAGTTCCTTCAAAATTGCTGGCCTTACACGACATTCAGACTCGTTCAATCCAGTCAGTTCTGTTCGACGGATTCACAGAACCGGCCTGAAAGATTCATTCGCGAATCGGGCTGGGCTGCGTTTCCCAAAAGCATCGTAAGCTTAAGTACATGGTAGACCTATTGAAACCAATGGAGCTACGGTCAACTTTAGCTTACGAAACGATGCTTTTGGGAAACGCAGCCCTGAACGATTCGTTCACGAATTGGAATGAATCGGTCCGAGCAGTTCCGAGTCAACAACTCATTGATTCACTGAAGTGAGAACGGTCTCTTTCCAACATGTCTGATGCGTAATAAGCAAATGATAACAGGTGAGTGAATTGATACCGAGAGTATTTGATGGGATGAAAAGTTACTTGTTTGGCCGAATTCGAATTGCAAGAATTTTACAAATAAATGTCTTGAAGATTGTATAGTATAGGTAATAATGTAAATGCTATTTATATACATTTATAAGTTGAATCATGTTTGCAACAGGCTGAATTTGGGTAGAATGTAGTATACATCAATACAGTATGTGCAAAATACATAATAATAATTAAAAATGTTCTAGAGCATTTATCATGTTACATCAAAATACTTCTGTGAAACAAATGGTTCTCAAACCGAGTCACAGAAATGAGCCAGATCGTCTGTTACTATGCAGACAAATTCATTTATGTTAAATATAATTTCATAAAATGCAACTATGTTTTTATGAGCTGAATTATGCTTGCAACACTAAATTGAAAAAAGTAAAACCGCAATATACAGTATACAGTGGGTACGGAAAGTATTCAGACCCCCTTACATTTTTCACTCTTTGTCATGTTGCAGCCATTTGCTAAAATCATTTAAGTTCATTTTTTCCCTCATTAATGTACACACAGCACCCCATATTGACAGAA
>JAUMHE010000042.1:682828-695467 GCA_032359235.1 Enteromius mattozi | reverse complement strand
CTAGCACTTTATTAGGAAAGACGATTAGCAAAGATTCTTAAAAAAACATAATTATTCTAGAGGTGAAGCTGGATCAGGAATAATTTGCATGAATAGAGACGCAGTTAGGTAAATCGGGGGGTTCTTTAAAAACAAAAGTAATCATCTGTGTCTTCAGTGGCTCAGACGTTGAGAGAAAATGATCCAGCAACAAAACACCTCAGTCGTTTAGGTGTAATTCTTGTTTACACCTGCTCCAGCGTCGAAACAATGGTGGACTTGTTTCGGGGCAGAGCTGTAAAAAATGGCAGTGTCAATCAATAATCATGGGAGGGGCCTGTGCAGGACTATGTCATTCATCCTAAAATCTGAGAACAGCTTGATCTGACTCACTACTCATGATTTATTGGGATTTAAAAAAAAAAAAAACACTGGGTGGATTTTTATCATTATAGGGTGGTTGTGTACACACATTGCCAACACGTATTTCTGTTCAAACTACATGTAAAAGTGAATTTTGCATCTGATGACCCCTTTAAAGATACAATGTATTTTTTACCTACCATGAATTATTAATTCATATTTGTCATGTCATGAATAAGATAAATGTTTTTCAATATCTGTAATATTTTAGAAAAAAAAAACCTCTAGCACTGCTTGAGAGAATAATAAATAATAAATATAAATGTTATGCCAATAACAATTGACTCACCCCCCCAGTCATCCAAGGTGTGGATTACTTTGTTTATTAGCATTACATCACCTGCTCAGTAATAGATTCTCTGTAGTGAATAGGTGCTGTCAGAATGACAGTTCAAACAGTTGATAAAGACAACACAATGAACTGCAACAAAAGCTTTGAAAGCGAAAGCTGCATGTTTGTTATATACAATCCATCATTAATGTGTTTTAACTTTAAACCATTGGGAACTCAATTTTTGCTATTAACTAGTTGCTTATTACCCTGCCTGTTATTAAAATATTGTCTGTTTATACTTATAAAAACATATTCTGCACGACCATATTCTATATTCATAATCCTACTCAATTCTTAAATTTAATAACTACCTTATTACCTGTTAATAAGAAGAAAATTAGGAGTTTATTGAGGCAAAATCATAGTTAATGGTTTGTTAATAATGAGACTTGGGCCTTAAAATAAAGTGTCACCAAAGCATGGATTCTGCCAAAAGTTTAATTCTGACGGCACCCATTCACTACAGAGGATTCATTTTCACAAGTAATGTGATGCTAAATTTCTCCAAATCTTTTCCAATAAACAAAAAAAACACCAGAATTTCTTAATAACTTAATAAATCCAGATAAAAAAAACCTCATGCTGTGTATTTATTCTTGATACTCAGATCTACAATGAAAATGCTGACATTAACCTGAATCTAAACCTCTCCTTTTTTCTCTCTTCATCTTTATCTCTTTCTTCGCTTTAACCAGAGATCTAAGATTGCTCTCTTTGACAAGATGTGGCAGTACATGAAGAGTGCAGAGCCTTCTGTGTTTGTGAAAAACACAGTGGAAGGCGTTTTGCGTGTCCGAAAATCCAAGGGCAAATATGCTTATCTTCTGGAGTCCACTATGAATGAGTACATCGAGCAGCGCAAGCCCTGTGACACCATGAAGGTCGGCGGGAACCTTGACTCTAAAGGCTACGGCATCGCTACACCCAAGGGATCTGCTTTAAGGTGGGTGGAGTAGTATAACAATATGGCCCATGTTGTTATAGTATCCCACCTACCCTGATGTAGGCCGGGGGTCCCCCTTTAAAATGAGGTAAACTAGGTAACAGCAGTGCTGAGTGTAGGGATGTTAGTGAAAACCAGCAGTGTAGAGAGTTACAAAGGAAACTGCACATAGTGAGGGCTTTAAAAAGCCTAGCTGACAGCTGACAAGCAGGTTACCTAGCAACCAGTGCTCTCCAAGACTGATGGTGTAGAAAATGGAGTATAGTATAGTCTGAAACAAACAGGTATCTTAACATAAGATAATAAAGTTTTAAGATTTTAACAGGGAGTCAGTGAGCACCATAATGAAAGGCTAAATTAATTAAGATTATATAAAAAATATTAGGGCTGTCAGATGAAAATATTTGATTGTGAATAATTTCATAACGCATTCAATTGCTATTTTTCATAATTACTGAGTTGAGGTAATTTGTGGCTATATATGTATCTGCAATAATAAAATAATGTAGTAATTTTCACATAATTAATGGACTTCAATTAACTATTTTATGCTATTTAACAGTGCTGTAAGCTGTATTTTGGAATTGCACTCATAAATTGCTCCTGCTGAATAGCTTCCTACATTTATTGATATTTTGTTAGTGTTATTATTAGGGATGCACAATATTTTCGGATAGGTTATCGGAATTGGACGATAATGGTTTAAAATGTAAAATTCAGCCGGTTTGAACAAATTATGCCAATAAGCCTTGCTGACAAGATGGATAGCTCACATTTGCTCAACAGTGTGGTCATTCTTGAATCAAATTTTTGCCTGAATGATGATTAGATTCACTGTTTTTGATAGAGTGATACATTCACTAGTGCATACAGTAGCAGCAGCAGCAGCCTCCCCCGAGTCCTAATGCCCATCCGCATAGCGTTTTATTTACTTAGGGGCTGTTGGTCTGCTCATAATATAATGAAAGTAAAATACACAAATATTAAGATGATTGTTTTTCTGAATAAATAAAGCAGTTTCAATGTCATGAATGTCTGAATGCCTGAAGCTGTTGTTGCCATAAATAAAAATCACAAAAACTTTAAAGTAAATAATTTAATGTATACCAATTTATGCAGTAAATGTAATTTTTTTTTTTTTTTTCAAATGGAAATTATGGAAACTTACATACAATGTACTCTCATCAAAAAAAGAACTTAAATAATGTTTATTAGTTCTAACAAATATGTTTTTGCTCAAAAATAACCAAAATTAAAAACAAATTGTTCAAAATTTCCACACAGAAGAGATTTGGTGTTGTTTCAATACAAAAGGGAATTATATATTGGTGTCAAGATCAGCTGTCGGACAAAATTATTTGAAAAATATTGGCATATCGGATATCGACAAAATCTCGTATTGTGCTTCTCTAGTTCTTATTTTGACAGCCCTAAACAAATTAGATTAGTTCATGTAATTATTTTCTAGGAATTCACATTCTACTCATGGAGCTCAGTGAATAATTTGAAGAAAAGGTTTCTTTTATCCAATAGTCTTCAAGTTCTAAAGCCTTTTTTCCACCTGTTTTGCTGATAATAAACTGCCATGTGTTCAATCAAGCAAACATCGGGAAACTATTGTTAAACTTACATTTAACCCTTCCTAAAACAAAGCATAGTGTAGTAGTGAAAAACCGATAAAATGTTTGTGGTTAGTATAACCCATTCTACTCCTGTTTGCCTTTAAGTATCTGTTTTATTGAATGCATGTCTGTTCTTAATGACTGAAGCAATGGCCTCTTGCAGCCAGACTGTGTTATGACAAAAGCTATTTATTGATAATGAGTAATAATCAATGCATGTGATTGGGCACTTGAATTTTGAATGGTTGCCAAAAGCATTAAAGAATGTTTAAGCTGATGATGCAGAGGCTGAAAACACAGTAATTTGATTATGAATGCATTTGATGATGCACTGTTTGAACTATGCATGCTGTCTCTCTTATTTCTAACCAGATTTGTTTGCCTCAATGCTTAAAATGTTTTCTGCTAACTGATTTGAGGATCTGAATGTGCGGTTGTGTAATAACTGATACTATTGCTGATCCTCCTCTGTTATAGCCTCCTGCCTCAAGAGTTTGGGTTTAAAAAAGAACTCTTAAAAAAAAGCTCGACCACCTCATATTTTAATGGGTTGCTTAACGTCATTTTGATTGGTTGGTTGATTTGATGGATTGATTGATTGATGGATTGTCTAACCCAATGTTCCATTCATTCTATGCAACTTGTGGGGGGCGTGGCCCGCTGCAGCCCCGCCCCCCCTCATGCTGTCTGACAAGTGTGTTTTATCATTTGTTTAAGAAACGCGGTAAACCTTGCAGTGCTAAAACTGAACGAGCAGGGGCTTCTGGATAAATTGAAAAACAAATGGTGGTACGACAAAGGAGAGTGCGGCAGCGGAGGCGGGGAGTCAAAGGTCAGACCCGTGCTCGGGACTTTGGGTAAAAAATGAAATGAACGAAATGCAAATGAGCTGGAAGCACTACCAGCCGTTCCAGAAAACAAGCCGAGGCACCAACAAATTCAATTAATACGTCAGTTTGTCAGTAAGAGCTTTCAGTAAGACACGTTTGCTCCAAAATGAAATCGAAACAACCTAAAAAAGAAACTCCCAGAGGTACACGGCTTGTCGGCGGGCGCTGTTTCTGCTTCCTTCTCGCGGCGATGAGTCTGTGCACATCTGGCACGGCAAAGCCGCGTTTGCCGACTGCCAAATGGAGCGCAGACTGCCGATCGCCACCACGCTCAGGGCTGAATCATTACCAGCGCTGTTAGCAAGTGCAAATGTTACTGACAATAACATAAAATAACATTGGTAATGTTATTTATGTTATTTCCCATACGCGAAGAACGCCAGTAAACCTTGCAGTATTGAAACTCAGTGAGCAAGGCATCTTAGACAAGCTGAAAAACAAATGGTGGTACGATAAGGGAGAATGTGGAGCCAAGGACTCTGGAAGTAAGGTCAGTCAATGCAGGGAGCGTGTGTGTGTGTATGTATGTGTCTGGCAGGGCTAGAATGTGTACTTTATGTGAAACTTGTGAAAACACTGTCTCAGTTTGGGAGATCCAAACCCAAGCATTAGCAGACTGTGTGTTCAGTATGTATGTGTCTTTGTGTGTTCGGGAGGAAAAGAGTATGAGAGTGATGTGAAAGGAAGCTTGTACAAAAAAAGATATACAGCCTATGGTGATGTGTGTGTGCGCGCGTGCGTGTGTGTGTGTGTTTGTGTGTGTGTCAAAGCAAGTCCCCTACACAGATTTACTACCGCATGAATCAGAGCCTGACCTATGTATACAATCAATGATGCCTATACAAACAGGGATGTAATATAAACACACAGTAATGCATGCGAGTGGCACATAGCGAAGAAATATTTTATACACACTTAAACGCGTACTTGATTCACATTCACGCACAAACACGCATAGTCATGCCTGTATAGGCTCAGAATTTCCTTGTGCTCCTTTGTATTTCTATGTGCTTTATTGACAACTTGTCCTGTTCCTTTTTATTTTATATCTTTCTTACACTCTCTCTTTCTCCCTCCTATCTCTCTTTCTCTTTCCCATGCGGTCTCTCCTTCTCCCTCACCAATGCTGTAAATGTTGTTTGTATATTTGCCTTTTACTTCAGCTGTCTTTAATTGCAATTCTGTAGGTGGCGTCTTTTTTCCTTCTTTATGTGCACACACTGCACCGCATTGTCCTGTTGTACTTTTGTAGCCGCCTTTGTATTTTTTGTGATGTACTGTTAGACATTCACATATACACACTTAATATTGTACTGTTTTTATAGTCGTAATCTGTCATATATATATATAAATATATATATATATATATATATATAGTAATAATTAGTAGTATTGGCATAAATGTCATCTTTTCTCTCCTTTATATTTGACCTTTGACCTTCAACCCCTTGCAGGAGAAGACTAGTGCCCTCAGCCTGAGTAATGTTGCGGGCGTCTTCTACATCCTGGTGGGCGGCCTCGGGTTGGCAATGCTGGTCGCTCTGGTGGAGTTCTGCTACAAGTCTCGCGCGGAGGCCAAACGCATGAAGGTTGCCAAGACTCAGGCTCTAAATCCCTCCTCTTCCTCGCAGAATTCTCAGAATTTTGCTACTTATAAGGAAGGGTACAACGTTTATGGGCTGGAGAGTGTTAAGATCTAGTGGGGTAGGAACGGCAGAAGCTTTATTTTTGTCGTTTGTTCACAGTTTTTTGTCGTATGCCAAATGCTTCATCACCACTGCACGGTTTTCCAGGCATCATGCTGATACACATTTGTCAAGTATTTAAAGGGGTCATATCTTAATTTTCATATATTTTTTTCCCTGAGGTCCACTAGTAAGATTTAATTTTAGGCTGTAATTTAATATCCATATTTTTTTCACACTCTTTCTGACTCTGAGAATTAAATGGGGCCTTTTTTCCCCCAAAATATAATCTAAATGGACCATATGTAATTAAATAATCTTTCTTCAGGGAATCTTCCTTATTGTGGACGATTCAAGATGTTATTGTAAGAAAAATGTCACCCTTTGGAAGTATCATCAGTTTACTGGAATAATAACATCATTCTGCTTCCTCTTTAGTATTTCACTGCAATGGGTAGGTCACATTTCTCAATACATGATAGACATAAATATAGCAGTCATGTCTTAATATATAGATTTACAGTAGTACATAACCAAAATCCTAACTAATTTTGCATCTTACTTTCAGTAGGCTTTTTGGACTGGAGACATTTCAGTACAGAATTTTCACATAGTATTTTAAACTACACTTCTATTCAAAAATGTATAATTTGTATAATTTTTTTTTAATTGTTTTTGAAAAACTCTTGTACGCTCACCTAGCCTTCATTTATCTGCATTTATATTCATTAAAAAACAATGAATTATTATAAATTAAAAAAAAAAATTAATGCAATGCAATTTATTCCTGTGATAGCAAAGCTAAATTCTCAGCAGCCATTGCTCCAGTCTTCAGTGGCACATGATCTTTCAGAAATCATTCTAATATTATGATTTGCTGCTCAAGAAACATTTCTTATTATCAGTGTTGAAAACATTCAAGCTGCTTAATATTTTTGTGAAAACCATGGTATATTTTTTTCTGAATTCTTTGAAAGTATAGAACATTTAAAAAGCTTTTATTTGAAATATTTAGTAACATTTTTCATTTCTTATTGTTACTTATGATCAATGTAATACATCCCTTTTTAAAAAGAAAAAAGAATTCCGGAATTTTGAATGGTACAATCAAAAATAGGAAAACATGATTTTTGTCATGATATGACCTCTTTAAAAAACAATACCCCACAAGCAATTGTTTGACAGCACAGTTTTGGTAAACTGTGGCTACATACACAACTTATGTGATGAAGGAAATTAAGTAGACAAAGGATAAACAAAGGGAGGTGGATAAATATAAAAGATGAATGGTTTATAGAGAAATGAATTTATTTTAGCTGGCGTGACATCATTTTCCGTTTGTTTATCATCATTGACGTATGTGTTTGTTTGTGGATTGGCTGCACCGCTTGCTTTTGCTATAAAGCTCCGCCATCTTAATGCGAGACCCATTAGCTGTCAATCATTCTCCACCCCATCTGCTCTTCATAAACATCTACAGTTTAGATATTATATATATATGAAATAATCTGCATTACACATAATATTCACTGTATAACTTTAATGAATCTTTATATTTTTTCTCTTTCTATCTCCTTATGTGTGAATTTGGGTGTGAATCACTGTGTATTTATATATTCTGTTTGTGTGGGTGTGTGTTTGGAAACAGATGACGTTCACAGATGCTATGCGCAGTAAGGCCAGGTTGTCTATAACGGGCAGTACAGGGGAGAACGGGCGAGTGCTGACTCCAGACTTCTCTAAAGCCGTCCATGCTGTGCCGTACCTGAGACCTGGCATGGCAATGCCTCTGAGTGTGAGCGAGCTGTCCTGAGTGCCTTACATACACACACACACACACATTGGTGCAAGCATGCTGTACCTCCACTTTCATACATATGCACACAAGTGTACATATTCTTACACTCATAGAAAAAAAAAATATATATATATATACACATATATATACATAATAATAGTTAATTATTCCATATACAGTGAATCATGACAACTATACAAAGGATGTCAAATCCATCCATGCATAGACACACATATGTTTACTGTTCAGTGCAATCATATTTTGACCAGCAGTGATGTATACAACCAACATTTGCAAAAAAAAAAACATGCTGACAGACACATAAAAAAGTATACAGGCACATTGCTGTGTGTACATATGCAGATAACATCACAAACCTTGTGTAGCCACAGTCCTATAGTTTCTTCTTGTGTATATTTTACATAACTCCATTTCCAAGTTCTCGTTTTTGTCACACACTTAAATACGCACATATAATATGACCTCATTTCGCTCATATATTCACACAATTGCCCCACTTCGGTTTTCCTAGATGTTTTTCACATTGTAAGTGATAACATTGCAATGCTGCACTAAGGAACAACGTTACACACTGAAAATAATTCCTATGGGAAAATCTCAACACCTGTTTCCATAGCAACGTGTTTTTGGAATCTCTGATTCTCGAGAACTCAAGCACATGAAACATCTGCATCAAATGTGTTTTGTTCACTCAATCTACATGGTATATATTTAAAAAAAATGTTTGACTGGAATCATTTCTTATTATATGAGATATGTATAGTAAATTATGTATATAATTACACTTTTGTTCATTTGATGTTAATGTTACCATGCAAATGCTTTCTTCTCCTCACTGGTTTGATTTGTTGTGATGTTAATTTTTTTGGATCGGTGTGTTCAGATCCATTTTTTTGCCTGTGGGCAATGCAAGCAGTAGTTTTCTATAAGTCTTTTAATGAAAAAAGAAAAATAAAGAAATAAAGAATATTATAACTTCTGCATTTTACAATTTAGATGGTATACTGAAAGTGTTAAATTGATTAAGCTGGATCTGTATATTAATATATGAACTTAATATAATATATTATGATACCCCAAAATGCCAAATATTGATGTGTGCCAAAATATGTCAAGGCATTCAGATGCATTTATTAATATTGTCTCTATATGGGAAAATGTTATGACTTCAAATTAGCACCCTATAATCAGGGGGTTGTTATTTATGTCATCTTTGGCTTTTTTGTTTGTTTGTTTTGTTTTTCATATCGGATGCATTGTACTTTTAATAAGGTGCACTACGATATGCAGTTTTAACTGTGAAAAGCATGATAACCTTTAGTTATGTTTCTTTTATAAAAGCGATGATTATGTATATCACTAAGATTAGTTAACTAGGACTTTAATTTATGTAGTCCAGTTATGACCTTGAGGCTAAGAGATGGAGATGATTACAGATAGTTATATTGATAAAGTATAAGCCGATCACCCTTTTCTATGCCATGCTGTGTAACTGAAATCTTGTTCATTAGTTTTATATGTATATGTACTGTACATGTAAATAGAAACCATTCATGTGTATAATCTTGGATGATACACCAATTCACACAGATGCACACAAGAGGATTGCTCATATTGTGCATACGGGAGCACGTTTGGGAACCTATGATGGTCGTACCAAGCAGTCTCTCACATACAGACACACATAATGGACTTGTCATCACTAGCATCATTTCAGTTGGAAAGTCTGCCATGGGATGAAATGGAGGACGTTTTTCTAAATGGAATGTGGACTGATTGCTTTATTTTTTGGAATCTTTTGGAATAAACAGAGACTGAGAATCCTCTGATATTCTGTTTTCCTCTGTTTCATGGGAAGGAGAAAAGTGCCGCAGGAGGGGGTTGACAAGCATGTCAGCTGATCACTCATAAATTCACATCTTGGGTTCAAAATTAACATACAGAAGATGAAAATGTTGAAACAGCTTATCTAGGATGCCTATTTTTTTTTTCTTACGAAACATGTGGAAACACATCTGTGGAATATTCCTCACATAAAGCTACCAAAACCAAACTGCGAGCAACAAAATCATGTTTTTGTGACAGGTGCAGCTTCACAGAAAACTCAATGACCTGGACTGATGTAATAAAAAGCAAAATAACTCCCATTAGGACAAAATGTATTTTGAATAAAAATGTAAAAATAATGTAAAATTACTAAATAAATGTAAAGTAATTTAAAATACATTTTCATGGTCTGTAAGAAATTATTAGTCTTCTCAATTCATCAGATCATTAGCTCAGCGTAGAGTGGATATACAAATAACGGTTGTCTTTCTTTCACTGTTTTCTCTGCTTTTTAACCAATAGTGAGTTGTGCACTGACAGAGCTCTGAGCCAATTAAAAGAGTTTTTTGATTTGTTCAAGCTAATGTGCTTTGAGCAACTCAGTAACATAGGAACAGATGTGGCCCTATTCAGTATGTTCTGGGGACACATTAGTGTTGTGCTTCCATTTACACGTAAACAAGCTACGGTATTTTTAACCAAGTGTTTCTGATTGCCTGGTAATCTTTTGGGGTGAGGAAAATTACCAAAATGTGTGTGTGTGCTTTCTTATTGATTTCTTAGTAAAAGGCCAGTGCCTGCTGCCTGATGTTCAGTTGATATCATGTTATTGTTCTGGGACTTACACAGACACACGCATTCTCTTTTTAGTCTCTTTTTAGGCAAGGCTCCCAGGCATACAGACCGACATAGCATCTGCAGCTCAGCAGTTGAGTTTCCTCTTGCTGTGTCTAGTTCCTTATTAGCTTTATTGGCCAATAAGAAATAAGTATTCTCCTATAGCCAAACATACTGTAGTTGTGTCTCTTGCAGCCAATTAACGCTCAGCGTCAAATCAATTAACAAAGCACATTTAGGTCTGTTTGTAATAATGTTTGTTTATGATTGCACATTTTAACATGCTTTCATTGCACTTTCTTTGTTTTTGTTTGTTGTAAAGCATATTTATCTAGTAAAAAAAAAAGGCCAAATGGCCCAGAAAAAAATAGTCACACTTGTATTGTTCATGCATGGTTGGAAATTACTGCTGTGTAAATGAATGGGAAGCAAATTTTAACAAACATTTGTGCTGCCCCCTAACAAAATGTTACCGAAATCAATTTTTTTAAGATATCAACCAAAAAATTGGAACACAACTTCTTTAGATTTCTGGTTTTTCTTTTCTTGCAGTTTTAGAGTAAAACATATTTAGGACAATATAAATTTCATATAACACTTTTTTGTGCACTTTTCATTATAATAAGCTTAAACTTCTATAACCTTTTTTAGGTTCACTTCACAAGTTTTTACTTTTAAGTTTTTTTTTCCACCACTAAACTTACATGTGCGCTCCAAAGCATTCAAGATTTGTATTTTATTTTCAAGTCTATGCACAAAAAGTGGTTATTGAAAATGGATAACTACTCCAAAAATACAGTGTAGGAGACATAAAAGTCCCCTAACCATACACACACACACACAAAAAAAAAACAAACTGCAAAGTGAAAAATAGCACATTCATTCATTTGCTTAATGGGGTACCTCTGGGTTTAGTGATGACTCCAACCTCTTGTTAACATAAAAAAACATATACTGTAGCTTCCCAGCTAACAGGGAACTTTGGCTAACATTTTGAAAAAACGTTCTTGCATAATGTTAGTAGAACGTTGCCTTAACATTATCTGCAATTGATAAATGTCTTTAAAAACGTTAGCATAAAAACATTATCACTGTGTTGTTAGTGGAACGTTTTAATAACGTTTTAAATAGCGTTAGAACATTAATATAACAAGAAACTAAAACATTTTGAACGTTCTTATAACCAAACAAGAATATTAATAAAATGTCTAAAAACATTTTGAACATTCTAAGATTGTTCAATGTTTTATAACTTAATGGGAACGTTAGGAAAACGTTCTTAGAACATTAATATAATGGGGAATGGAACTTTTTAATATCCTTTGAAATAATGTTCTTAGAACCTTAATATAACAAGAGACTAAAACGTTTTAAAAGCGTTTTCAATAATGTTCTTATAACCAAACAACATTAATACAACGTCTAAAAAACTGGATGTTTTGAATGTTCTAAGAGCGTTCAAAAATAACGTTTTTATAACTTAATGGAAACGTTACAGGAACGTTTTTAGAACGTAACAGCTGGGTTGGACCAAACATCCAGGTACATTGCTTTTTCTATGTGTGCAGCACTTAACACACAGCTCTACATTTCAATCCACAATCCCACAGGGAATGCACAGATCTTGGCCTGAATGAAAGAACACCACCTCCAGCTCAGCCTAGCCAAGACAGACCTCCTCATTTTCCCAGCCAGCTTGGCAATTCATCACAACATCACAGTTTAGCTAGGCTCATCAACAGCAAACACCATCCAGGATTATGGATCGGGCCAGTGCCTTGGGGCACCAGACTATCAAGGGCTTTCAAAGTCTTAAATTCTAAGCATTTCAAATGAAGCTGAGCTATTTGTACATAAAGCATATGAGCTTCACACCTCTAGGCCATTCTGCTCATAGAGCACATTCCTTAACACATAAGGGTCCCTGTTCTCCTCAGCATACAATGTAGGACAGGCCCCTACTATTTTTAGTCTAATGTTAGCTACCCAAACATATTTTCAGTTTCTGTGGTCCCCAAAAAAAGCCAAGGCATGTGTTGCACTTTTCAGTATTGAAGTTTATGTGGAAATAAATAATCTGATTAATCAATTTCAGTCAGCTCAGTCTGACTAAATAGCCTTCAGTTAGATCAGGTTGGAAAAGGTTGTGTAGGCTATAGACCTGAAACAATCCAAAAATAATCAAATTATTTTCTTATATGCAAATACGCAGTTGTGTGATGTGTACATAATGAAATGTTTTACATCTTTCAAACATGCGTTTATTAACATTTTAGAAAT